>OX122907.1:3537500-3725000 GCA_944738965.1 Nebria brevicollis | reverse complement strand
GTCCCTAAAATCTAAATAGCTCTACACCACTAGTGCTCACCCCAATTTTAAGAAATCCCACTTTCATTCTACCCCAAAGCCTAAATATGGCATTAAAAAAGGAATACCTCGAAATGGTACCTGATTTTTATGGAGAACGAGAACTTCTCCCACGATTCATAGAAGTCTGTGAAAAACTTGTAAACAAATTTTATGATACGGTAGATGTAAATAACTTTCAAAATGAGTATTTAATGTCAAGTATCCGCTCTAAAATTAAAAGCGAAGCAGCCATTAATATATCTAGTTGTTGTATTAATAACTGGTTAAGTTTAAAAACCGCGTTAGTAAACACGTATGCAGATAAAAGAGACTGCTACACCCTTAATGCGGAAATGACCGAACTAAAACAAAATTCGAATGACACCGTATTTGAATTTTTTAATAAAATACAACATTTACTTAACTTACAAACTTCATATTTCACCACAAATGCACCTGCTAATGAAGCATCGGTATTAAATGCATACTTTCGTAACTATGCACTTAGGATCTTGTTACGTGGCTTAAGAGAGCCTATTGGCCAACTTATGCGTGCCAAAAACCCAGTAGATTTAAACTCTGCTCTAAGCATGCTTACTAACGATTTTCAATTTGAAAATAATATTAAAATGACAATATATCCAGTAAACAACTTTTAGAAAACCAATAATAAACCCAATATACATAACTACAAGCCCGCTCAATATAAACCGTTACCATTGACAAACTTCGCGCATAACACTCGTTTCCCACTTAACAAACCAATTAGACAACAATACACTAATCAAACACCTTTTGCAAATAAAAACAACTCTTCTGGCCCTTATAACAAAAATCCAACTCATAATCAAAATTTACCCAAACCTACCCCAATGAGTATTTCGACTAGATACGCTCAACCATTCCAACCTAGACCTAGACCTCCAACACAAAATCATACTTATTCCCGACCAAATAGACCAAACTTTATATCGGAAGAACTTTTTAACATAGACGAACAGACACCAAATACATATTGCGAAGAAACACATTTTGATAATGAACCCGATTTCTACTATACCGAACCATCAGTAGAATTTCCTATTGAAACAGAACATTACAACGACACACAAAATTTAAACGAGAATAATTTTTTAGAAGACCCAGCCTCGAATCAAAATATAAACCAATAATCGAAGTAATGAATTTAACAAACCACCAAAGTAAACTGCCATACATTATATTCCCCGAATATAACTTAAATGTTGTAATAGATACAGGCAGCACTAAATCCTTTGTCAAACCAGAAGTAGCAAATAAATATTTTAAAAATGCTATAATAAAAGATCCCTTATATAAAATTATCCTAAATTAAATTACCATATTTTTAATTTTCACGATCAATTTGATATACTATTAGGAGTCGATAACTTAAAAATATTAAAAATATTAATCGACATGCATAATGACTTGATCATAACACCAAATTGCAAAATAAAAAATCAATATCACGATCTTAAAAGTAAAATAAATACAAATATTATATCAAGTACAGATACAATTACAATAGACCCGACATCAGAAAAAATAATTCAAATCAAAGTTAATTTAAATAATGGAACTGTAATCATACCTCTGCATAGAATAGACAATTTAATAATCCCAGAATGTGTGACCGTTGCAAAAAATTATCTAGCCTTATGCACAGTAATAAATCCTACAGACACGAAAGAAAAATTAAACATAGTAAACCCTATTATAGTAGATAAATTTGATAACTATGTAACATACTCAAGCCCAAATTTCAATCACTTACAATCAAACAAAATAAAATTTGACATATCCAAAATACGAACAGACCACATGAACACAGTTGCAAATTTGCAATAGATAAATTAATAAAAGAATATTCAGACATATTTCATTTAGAAGATAACAAGCTATCATTTACAAACCAAATCTAACATATAATAAAAACCAAAGACGAAATTCCAATTTACACTAAAACTTATAGGTATCCTCAAATTCACAAACAAGAAGTTAGCCAACAAATTAAGAAAATGTTAGATCAAAAAATAATTAGGCCATCGAACTCACCATGGTCTTCACCTATTTGGATAGTTCCAAAAAAATTAGACGCTACCGTAAATAGGCGAATTGTTGTGGATTACAGGAAACTAAACGACAAAACTATTGGCGATAAATATCCCTTACCTAATATAACTCACTTGCTTGATAAACTCGGACGTTGTCAATATTTTACCACCCTAGATCTAGCTTCTGGATTCCACCAGATAGAAATGAACAAAGACGACATATCAAAGACCGCTTTTAACACCGAAAACGGACATTACGAATTTTTACGAATGCCGTTTGGTTTAAAAAATGCTCCGGTAACATTTCAACGAGTCATGGACAATATTTTAAGTGGACTAACCAACCAAAAATGTTTAGAATATTTAGACGATATCATTATATTCAGTACAAGCCTGCAAGAACATATTAACAATTTAAAATTAGTGTTTCACCGACTCAGAAAATCAAATTTTAAGATTCAACTAGACAAATCAGAATTCCTAAAGAAAGAAGTAGCGTACTTACGCCATATTGTTACTCCTGATGGTGTTAAACCAAACCCAGATAAAATTATAGCTATTCAAAATTACCCCCTTCCAAAAACCACTAAACAAATAAAAGGATTTCTCGGACTCTTAGGATATTATAGAAAATTCATAAAAGATTTCGCTAAAATTACGAAACCGTTAACCAAATGTTTAAAAAAAAATCTACTAATTATCGAACCATTTTTACAGTACCCTGACATTACAAAAGAATTTAATCTAACGTGCGATGTCAGCAATTTAGCAATCGGTGCCGTGTTGTCACAAGGCCACATTGGCAATGACCCTCCATTTGCTTACGCTAGCAGAACCTTGAACAGTTCTGAGATAAACTACTCTACTATTGAGAAAGAACTTCTAGCCATAATCTGGGCAACACAATATTTCAGACCCTATCTTTTCGGACGCAAATTTAAAATTTATACTGATCATAGACCACTTCAATGGCTATTTTCACTAAAGCAATGTAGTCAAAAACTAATCAGATGGCGGTTAAAACTTGAAGAATTTGATTATGAATTAATTTAAAAAAGAGGAAAATTAAATACAAATGCCGACGCTTTAAGCCGCATCCCGTATGACCATAACACTCAAGATAACAAATTAAAAGACACTCAAGATAAATTATCCCCGTTAACACAATATCAAAATTATTTAACTAATAAAGAAGTAAACAATATTAACAACAATAACATTTTAGAAATAGAGGGAAACTTATTCGACACTCCATCTAATAATAGCATAGCACATCGTGTCAGCAAAGATTTGAAAATGTCATCAGGTATCGCTAAGCAATTGTCAAAAAAGTTCAACAATTTAAATAAACTAAAATCCCAAAATCCGGAACTTCATTATGTAATATTTCAAAAAATTAATGATAGATTTATAATATACCTAATAACAAAAAACCGGTATTTTGATAAACCAAGCAACCAAGACATATTCTATTGCTTAATAAATTTAAAACATTTTTGTATAAAAAATAACTTGAGTATCCCAAAATTAGCCTGTGCAAAAGATATGCTAAATTGGTCAGATGTTAAATCCATGTAACAATACATTTTTGAAAATAATGAAATACAAATTACTGTCTTTAAAACACCAAGTAACAAAATAGAACAGTCAACACAGATGCATTTTTCAAATACATGGAAGACTTTAACAAACAACTTGACCCAAAAATTAATAATCCGGAAGATAATCGATCACTTAAAGTCGAAGTAGATAAAACTACTAGAAACGTAGACGACGACGCATCAACTGACAGAGACAATACAATACATTCTAACCAAGAAAATCCTATAATAGGCATCCCTATAATAGATTGCCCTGTAAACCACGGTAAAAATCAAGTTATTATTTCTGAAGTTGATTTTAACCCTGCTAACTCAATTCTCACTAGACTATATAAAAACAAACAACGAGTAGCAATACAATTTTCTAAAAATAATTACGAACAAGAAATAATCAACTTTATCAAAGAATTCATAGTACCAAAAATAAAATATTATCTTTATTTCGAAAATGTAAGCCACATATACGAAAAATTCAGCACTATTCTACAAAAACATTTTAAAAATAATACAGAAATAAAAATGAGTAAATGTACAAAATATTTAGAGGATATCTCTGATGAACACGAAATAACACAAATAATAAAAAATGTCCATGAAAGAAAAACAAACCACAGAGGTATTGATGATACCGAAATACGTATAAAGCAACATTATTACTGGCCAACACAACGTAAATCAATCCAGACTTATATTAATAATTGCGAAATTTGCCAAATTACTAAATATGACCGAAGACCCCTCAATTTAGAAATAATGTCACACCAACAGCAACTAAGCCATTCGAAATATTACACATTGACAATATTACTTTAGAAAAAGCTAAATTTCTCACAATAGTAGATTCATTCTCAAAATATGCACAAGCATATGTACTAAATTCGGCTCAAGGCATAGAAATCGCTAACAATTTAATAAAATACTTCACTCATCATGGCATCCCCGAGAAAATAATATCAGATAACGGGCTAGAATTTAAAAATTCACTGGTTAAAGTATTACTAGAACTACATAAAGTAACAACGCACTTCATTAGTTCCCAACACCCCGAATCTAATGGAATAGTAGAACGATTCCATTCTACCCTTATCGAACACATTCGATTATTTAATAATCAAGCAGAATACAAAAATGAACCTATAGAAATTAAAGTTAACTACGCCTTATTAGCCTACAACAACACAATACACTCAGTAACTAAACTTAAACGAAATAATAACAGGACACTTAGACTTAAAATCCCCATTCAACATAGAAATTGACAAACAATTAATAAATAATTATATACTTAATCATAGAAATAAAGTAAAGCTACTTTATCAAAATTTAAATGACAAAATTCAACAAAATAAAGAAAAGGTTATAAGCAAACTAAAGAAGAATTACCACATATCCCCGAACTTGTACACGTAAAAAACAGACAAAAACAACAAAAAACGTGCAATAAATACAAAGCAGAAAAATTAAAAAGAGTAAATAAAAATTTGAAAACCGCCAAAATAAATACGAGACACGGTAACACTACAGAAAAAATACACCTATCTAACATAAAAAGACCTAGAACAGGAACCTACCAATTTGAAATTCTTCCAGGTTGTTCGCGTTCGGACTCGGACAAGGACAAGAAATCAAAAACATAACAGAAAACCAAGGCATCTTACCTATAAATTTGGGTATGCTAAATTAGAAAAAACAAAACATACAATCATTCATTACTATGACCTGACACAACTTCTTGACGAATACAACGACATTCAATACGGAAACATAAAATTAAATACAACTAATAATACGATATACGCCAACGAACTAAACAACCATAATAAAATAATTCTATTCCTGCAACTAACCATAGAACAAAAATTTAATAATATTAAATATCACTCAAGTAACACTAAATCCAAAAGAGGCCTTATCGACGGATTAAGAAAAATATTCAAATTTGTAACTTGTAATTTAGACGCAGAAGATGGTGTACGATATAATAAAATTCTTGGACGCTTACAAGATAACGAACATCATTTAGAAAACCAATTAAAACTAGCCTACTCAGTAAACCACCAAATTATAAATAATTTTAACGATACAGTACGAGATATACAGCATAACGAAATAGTTTTAAAATCACGAATCTTACAACTTAATGAAATTGCCAAAAGAAATCTAGAACAAGTAGATATATTATTTGCAAAAGAAAGTCCTGTTGCTGTACTGTGCACTTTGTAGGCGTAGTTCTTGGGTCCTCCTGACACGAACACGGTGACATAACTTCCTGCCCCGTATCCGCTTAGTTCATCCGTTATATTTCCTAAGAAATTACCGACTGGTGGTTCATATTGACCAGGAAGATGGGTATATATTATCGAGTCCGTGTCGTAGTAAAGAACCCTCTGATCCAAGGCGTGTAAGTACTCGTGCAGGCAAAGTCGAGCTTGTGCAGTAGTATATGCAGCGGTGACGATGTTAACGGTCTTTAGCTGTTCGATGGATTCACTCTGATGTATCCAGTTCACATAGACCATCTTTTCTCCAGCTAGGATGATTTGATTGACTGTTACCGCAAGATTTGATAACAGTTCATACAATTCTTCGGCAGCTGCAACTACAGTGGTACGAGGTCTGTTTTCCGCTTGAGCAAATTTACCTATGTGAAAATAAATAAATAAATAATATTTCTGTTTTCAAATTATATAAATATGTGTATTAATTACCCCAAAATGAATTAAGCATCAACTTAGCAAGCGATCTTTTTCCTGCATTTTTTTTAATTTCCGTACGGTTCATCAATATTCTTTCCTGTTGTTGATAATTGGAAACGTAGACATCCTTGGTATTGTCATCGATGCATTCCACCGGATAGCCGGACGCTTCCTGCTTCGTTTTTAAAAAGTAATCGATATATTCGACAAACAGACCGCCTGTATTGCTCTGTTTGTCGAATTTCGTTACTTCGTACTGCCATATTTCATGTACAGCTAAGATTTTATAACCTAGCTGTACAGCGCGGCATACCTCGTCAGCAACCCATGTTCCGGAAAATTGTCTTTGGGTGATCGTATTGGTGCACTAACTTTGCTCCAAATCATCGCAACATGTACGGCATAAGGCAACCATCAACTTATCATGTACCTTATGGGGTAATACAGGATGAAACAAATTGGTGTGCATTTTATAAGACCTTCGACAGTATCTAGATTGTTTGCCGGACCCAACACTTCTCGACAATCCCCACCCACGAGTACTTTCGGATGACCTACCGGAAATTTACCGTATTTACAGACGTACGGATAAAGTGAACAAACATCTACATACTTAAGTTTTTCATCTCCTACCGTCTGTCTGTAAAGAGATACATTTCCTGTATGCCCCCTGAAAAACGCTTCGCGGGCACGCAATGGCATGTAATTAAGCAAAGAGTGGTTCTCTAAAACGTCTTTCAAATCTATATCCCGTTTTAATTGCCGATTAAATTCACATTCCCAAATAGTAACGACATTATAGCCTAGGGTACGCAGCTTAAGGCTCTACACTTTCTGAGATATTTATGCGATAATAAGATCTGTGAATATTCCTTATCACGAGAGTACTACGTGAAACTAGAACTTTTAACTAATATTCTGCAGAAGTTACGACTAAGAACTAGACGGCGACGTAACTTTTATTTAAATATTTCTTTAAAATTATTGATTCTTTGAACTGTGAAATATGACCAATTGCATAAGTTTCAAGCATTGTTTCACATATTATTATTCAAATATACATATTTCTGGATACGCCACCGTGTAGATTACATCTTTTAAAATTATATTCCATACAAAATTTGACCAATAAATAGTTATAATTGTAACAATGAGATGGCTCTAGTAGTAGCTGCAACGCAAGATCGCTATAAGCCCGACCCACCCATGATGATTGGCGGGGTAGGAAAATTCATGTGAGAGTGCTTATCTTTATATTATTATTTGAATATTGTTTTTCTATTCGTGTACTTATATTATTATTACCAAGTTATTTTCTTGTATAATTTATCTAATAATATACATCTTGTGAACTGTGACCAGAGTTTGTTATTGATATAGTATTACAATTGTGTATCATAATAAACTATGGCAAAAGGTGATCGAAATATAGAGCGTTATCCTCGAATATCCAAAAATAGGTTATAAAAAAAAAAAATGCAAGCATTAATTGGAAAAAGATGGTAAATATTAATTAAAACTTCTATATATACATTATTTAAATTCGAGGGTGTCACCTTTTTTAGGAATAAATTGAATAATGGACAAGATGAAGAGTTTCTACAATCAGTTAGGTATCACATCAATGTTATTGTTTAACATGGTTTTTATTATTTTTAAAATATGGTACTATTAAATAACAACAATTAAATAATTTTCTTGAGACTAAAAAAAATAAAAAAAAAAATAAAAAATATATATATATATATATATATATATATATATATATATATATATATATATATATATATATATATATATATATATATATATATATATATATATATATTTATATATATATATATATATATATATATATATATATATATATATATATATATATATATATATATATATATATATATATATATATATATATATATATATATATATATATCATTGTAGAATTTCACAAAAAGATCTGAATGATGCTGGTTGTAGTTACTTAGATGAAAGTAATCAACATGATTCTCTAACAAGAAGTGAAACGGCTGAAAGGTACACACACTCATAAGTTTAATATATTAGACATTTTTATAATCATAAAATAATTCATAACTTCTCAAATTTGTCAATATAGTACTAGTAGCATTCAGAGAGATGTTGATCAGAGTGGAAATAATTCCTTATCGCCAAATACAAATAATTTAAGTTACGAAATTGTACAAAGATATGTAATATCCTTTGAAATTAATAAATTTACGTTTAAAATTTCTCTATCTAATTTAGTTGCCAATACAAAGAAGATGGTATTTTTCCAACGGGAAGACGAATTGTGGACATTGGTTATTTTTTTACAACTATTATGAATCATAAACATATTGGTTTATTCAACTGCTCATTTTCTGATAAAGAAATCTTGAATGAAATAAAAAGAGGTTTAAATTCTGTTTTCTTATTGGAATGCAAACTTTGCAAAGTAAAATTAGAGCTAAATACAGAAAATCCCGAAACTAATTTACTTAACGTGAATAAGGCTGCTGTATCTGCTGTAATTTCAACTGGTGGAGGGTGGACACAACTTCAAGAAGTAGCTGCAGTTTTAGATATTCCACCAATATCCAGTGACATGTTTGGGACATCACAACATATTTTATATGATGCTATTTATGAATCTTTGTGGAAATCTTTACAAGAAGCTGGAAAAGAAGAAGCTGAATTATCTCAGGAATCAAATGACGTAGATCAGAATGGAATTCCTCTAGTCACTGTAATAGTAGATGGGGCTTGGGCTAAAAGATCATATCGATATAATTACAGTGCGCTCTCAGGGGTTGTATGTGTCATTGTTATTTGATTGTTATTCCTTCATGTTATACCAATTTTTTTTAGGCATGTATTATTGGTGAAAGAACTGGCAAGATTTTATTTCTAGGTGTCAGGAATAAATACTGCTGTATTTGTGAAAGAGCGAATACACTTTCTATTGAAACCATGCCACACAAATGTTTTAAAAATTGGAATGGTCCTTCTACAGGCATGGAGTGTGATATTATAGTAGAAGGATTTAAAATGAGCATGGAAATGCATGGCGTAAAATACGCTACTTACATAGGAGACGGTGATAGCAGTGTTTACCGAAAATTAATTGAAACAAGGCCTTATGGTCACGACATAATAGTTGACAAGGTGGAATGTTACAACCATTTGCTAAGAAACTATTTTTCAAGATTGACAGAATTGACACAGATAAGATTTAGTTCCAAAGGAAAATATGTAGCAAAAAAATTGAGAGATGTATTATCTTCAAATATTCAACGTTTACGTGCTGCTGTAGACTGTGCTGCAAAGCACCGTAGAATTGAAAATCGAAGTTTACTTGAAAAAAGTGAACTTTTAAAGAAGGATCTATCGAACGGACCGTCTCATGTATTTGGTAGCCATAATGCTTGTAACACTTATTTTTGTGATGGACCAAAAATAGAAGAAGATAATTATCTTAAAAAAATGGAAGAATGTGGATTATTTGATGACATTGTGTCTTTAATAAATTATCGTCTAGCGTACAATGCAAAAAATTTAATTTTAAATATAAATAATAATGCGGCCGAAACATATAACTCAATTGTCGCTAAATTTGTAGAAGGCAAGAGAATCAATTTCACCAGAAGAGGTTCATACCAGTTACGATGTAATGCTGCCGCATTATCACATAACACTCATGGAAATTTGCATTATGTATTTCATAAACAAATAACACACAACAGTCCTGGAAAATACACAAAAGCTTATTTAATGAACAAAAAAAAGAGGGTTTTTAAGGAGACAAATGTCTTACCAGCCACGTGAACGGAAACTATTTATTGGAACGGCAGACTGTAATTATGGACCCAATGCATCACAACCAGAAAAACCAAATATGATTCCAGACATGTTTGAATTAGAAAAGAAACATTTTCTGCATGTTTTAAAGAAAACAGAAGTGGAAGCAAATGATATAGAGAGAAAGACAATATCGCAAAGCGAAAGTAGGATTTGGAAAACCGAAAGATTAAAGCGTATAACTGTTTCAAATTTTGGAAAAATCTGCAAAATGCGTCAGACTACCAGCTGCGCAGCTATAGTACGGAATATGCTATATTCAAAATTCCATGGAAATTGTGCAACTAGGTATGGATTAGGGAAGGAACCCATAGCAATTCAGCAGTTCGAGATATTATATAATCTTGAAGTTAAAAAATGCGGTCTATTTATTGACTTGACAGACTCTTTTCTTGCTGCTACACCTGACGGTTTGATTGGTTTGGATAGTATTGTAGAAATCAAATGCCTATCTACTATATCTAAAATTTCGCCTGAAGAAGCAATATTGCAAAAAAAAGTTATATTTGCAACGTACGAGAATGGTATATTTTCTTTAAAGAAAACACACGATTACTACTTTCAAGTTCAGGGACAATTACACATTAGTAGACGATCGTATTGCTACTTTGTATTCTGGAGCCCAAATGGGTTGCTTGTTGACAAAATATAACTAGAGATATTAAAATCCAATATTATAAATATTAGTAACCATTACATATTTCAGATATCCAGAGATGATTCGTTTTGGCACAATAATATGATAACCATCAACTTTTAATCCCGTCCCCAGAATAACTTCTTTTCCGCGTCCCACATGTTCAATGCGTATACCTCGCACCAACTCTTCACTAATTAACCATTGCAATGCAACTTTATAGTGGTTTTTGCTAATTCTGTATTTTTAATTATGCCAATTGTGTTGGGTTGTAAATATTCACGTCGGAATACGCGTTTACATGCTAATGCAATGGTAGTTGCCTCCGTTAAGGGACATACGTTGCAATCGGTAATAAATGTGTTTCTGAATTTTTCACATGCACGACGAAGAATATTTACATCCGAAATACAATATTCGACAATTTCTTTTGCCATACAAAATACTTCGTTTTCCATCTTTTGATTTTCATACCAGTCCAAAAAAGTAGCACGGCCATCTACACCCATGCTATCTGCCCCGTAAAAATCTATAGCGGGCAAAGGACCCGCATAAAATTCATTTGCTTTCGTATTGAAGTAGTCAGGGAAATAACCTTTTTTAAACGACGATTTCAAATCTAATGCTTTAGGCAATGAAGCTAAAGGCATGGGCAGGTAGTTTATGGAATCTATAAATCTAATTTTATTATTGATCTCCATGAGAAAAATTATAGAACCATTTAAAATTAGATGAGGTTTCATTTTCATTGTCTCTGTAATATATTTTAAAATAAATTGCGCATCAAAACTTTTAGCATTGTGAGCAATGCAAACAATATTAGAAAAAGAAGTGCGCGGTAATAGAGCGTATTCAACAAAATTCGCAAGAGCATTGTTTTTAAATACATGCTGCCGAATTCCACATACATCGCACATGGTATTTACATCGTCGATATCACGACATCCCGAACATGTTTGCTGCGTAACACACAGGTTTACCTCGTGCTCATAGTCTTTGCCCGTTTCTCGTTCCTGACGAGTCTTAAAATCATAAAAAATAAATAAGTCCCTCTTTGCTTCTACTCTCTTCTTGTCCCTTTTAATAAAACACTTGTGTCCTGCCACTTTATAGCATTCACATAAAGCACAAACTATTTCACCACATACATATATGAACACGATTGTCTGACTATTATAAATTTTAAAACACTTATTACACATTTTGGTCTCTTTGCAAATTGACACTTTACGATTGTCAAAACATTGCTGGCCTCGAAATCTTCTACTACATTCCCCGCACGAAACACTGACCGTATCTACATCACAGGCGGGCACCCTACAACAAGCGGGATATGTATTTGCGCATCGATGATTGCCGATCTGATTATAGGGTTGATGGCACGGCTCGCAAAAATAGCTACAGGAGAACGCAGCTGTTCAACTTTTGATCATGCAAAAGTGATTTTGACATGGAGCAGATTAAGCCTAGGTAAAGATGCTCCGCGTCGTCCATCAAAGAACACGCTACCGCACCCGTTATACTCGTATACGACGATATTGTACGCGGAGTAATAGTGTTGAAACTCTTGTATTTCATCAATACCAGCTCCACCCAGAGGAATGTTGACTCGAGCTTTAAGCAGCAATTCGCGTGCTTTGGTCAGTTGAATGTTGTTCCGGTCCGCGACAAGTGTCTTAAAACACGGATCTTTATCAACCCAAGCTTGAGCAACCACTAGATTATCTGTATTTCTTATCTCAACAATTCCATATTTTCGTCGGCATACGTCTGCATACTTCATACCATGTCCTATCCTGTTGTCTCCGCGACCAATAGGCATTGAAACTCTCGATATATTAATTTCGAGTGAGCCGTCGGAAAATATTTCTGCGTTACTCTGAAGGATATTATTTATCATATCAAATATGACGTCTACGTGGAATTGATCTGCACGACGGTAGCTGATCCATGCTGGTCCATTTGTTAAGCGTGGCGTATTCAGGGTCATGCCTACAAAATCATGAGCGGGGATATCAAGAATTATATAATCCACAATGGATGACATGCAGTCCTTAAACCATGCAATAGCATTCATCCCTGCGGGGGGAACGATCATCTTGATAACAATCTGACGACCTAAGATGACAAATTTCTTGACCATATTTTCCTTCTCAGAGATGATAAAAAAGCGTGGTTGACCATTTCCAGTTTGCATGGGTGATACGGGCAGATGCGTTGCAACGGTAGGGTGTACGAACGTGTCAAATATTTCCAGTGTATCGTTGTAATCCTCGTTGTCTAATTCGATATTGCCACAATCGGATACAGTCTCGTTTAATAGGGTTTCAAAATAATCACTAGGTTTCAAAATTGCTGGTTGAATTAAGGGGTTTGTAAAATCGCTACATGTTTTAAACAAAATGTTGTAATCCTCGTCAGTTAATTTATCGAAGTCATCGATAGGGTTAAGAATTAAGTCTGTTCAGGTCTCCAACCTTCAAGGTTTTAAAGTTATATATTTTTATTATATAGATTTCTGTTAATTGCCTTCAACGGCCAAAACGTGACAGTCTGCATGGTTTGGGACTTAAGTTGTAAAATTTTCTTAGAATGCCGTTTGTACAAAGTTGCCTGGTGACCATCTGGTATTTTCATATCTGACAAGATACCATGGTGGGGGTTGTCCTTTCTGAGAGTTACACTATTTTCAAAGCCAGTCTGGTATAGATTCGCAAGAGTTCAAGTAAACTTAAATACACAGTTCTTGAGCCCAAACCAAAAATTAACATAAACAATGTAATATGTCTCATGCATATTAAACAAATTTAACTTTATTCATAGTTTTAGTGTTGAGTAACGCATTTGGTGTTTTTTCTTGTAAATAAATGTTTATAGTTAAAGTGCTGTGTGTTATTTAAAAAAATCTTAAAGAGAAAAGGTCAACACTCGAAACATTGGTCCTTCGAACCGGATTTCACAGCAATTACATCCACTAACAACACAACAAACAAATTTGGACTAACTAAGCAAGGTAAGTCTCCAATTATTATTTGCATATCCGTAAAATCAATCCTACATCTATCGCCCGTATCTCCTCTATTTGTACAAATTACAAAATGGCAGAAGAGATCAAGAAACTTAAAATCAAACGAAGTAAAATCAAAGCATCAGTGACTCGTTTCAACACTTATTTAAAATCATCCTCACCTACAAATAAGCTTGATACAAACGAAATAATTGCGCGTAAAACAAAATTTGAAGAAACTTGGAATCAATTTGATTACATTCAATCTGAATTTGAATTGTTGGACGAAAATGAGTTAACATCAAGCGAACGCGAAGAATTCGAATCAAATTATTTTGCGATAGTAGCCTTGGCCGACCTACATTTAGCTGATAATAAACTAAATACTGCGCCTAGTATAAATCATAATAGTGCTATCGCTCAATTTAATAACGAAAATTGTCATGCAAAAATACGATTGCCAAAAATTGACTAACCAACGTTCACTGGTTCATATGAAGAGTGGTATGATTTCCACGACACATTTAATTAGCTAATTCATTCAAATTCGTCTATATTACCAATTGAAAAGTTCCACTACTTAAAAGCTGCTCTGAAGTTTGATGCCGCTGATATATTACAGTGTAGATAATTATAATTCCGCTTGGGAAATGCTACAAGATCGATATGATAATAAACGCATTATTGTTCAAAAACATATCAAAGCTATGCATGATCTGCCTGTGCTTCATAAAGAAAATCTTTCTGGCTTGCGTCAAATCTTAGATGGTATTATAAAACACGTTCGCGCTCTAAAATCTATCAAACGCCCGGCTGATCAATGGGATGATATGCTAATTTATCTAATTACCACAAAATTGGATCCTATTACTAATAAGGCGTGGGAAACCGATTTACCTTGAAACAAAATCCCAACATTTAAAAACATGACAGATTTCTTATCACAAAGATGTCAAATCTTAGATGCTATATCCAGAACTGACAAATTAAATATTACTATGCACAATAACAAACCTCAAATAAAAAGGTTCACTTCTGCAAATGTGTCAACCTATAATACTGAATGTCCTTTATGTACTGAATCTCATTCGATTTATCAATGCGGTAAATTCATAAGTCTGTCCGCTGATCAACGATTCAATGAAGCAAAATCTAAGAAACTATGCATAAATTGCCTGCGATGCAATCATAGCACGAATCTCTGCAAATCTCGTGGATGTAAAAAATGCGGTACAATACTTTTCTTTCACCTATTACCTCAGCTACAACCACAAGTCAATCATATCAAGCGCAAGCGTATATGCAACACATATTACTATCTACTGCCGTAATTAATGTCTATGATACCAAGGGAAATCCTCTTGAATGTCGAGCACTTCTTGACTCTGGCTCTCAATCATGTTTTATAACAGAAGAGTTAGTAACAAAACTTGGTCTGAACAAAAAGGCAGTGCAAATTCCAGTTGTTGGTATAAATAAATCCATTTCCAGTGTAAACAGCACAGTTAACGCTACAATCAAATCTAGATCAAATGCATTTTCTGCTAGCATTCAATGTCTTGTTCTGCATCGAATCACTGAAAATGTACCCTCCAATTCCATCGCTAAAACTCATATCACCATTCCAAAAAATATTAAGCTAGCAGATCCAAAATTTAATGTAATAGAAAAATTGATATGCTCATCGGTTCAGAGCTATTCTGGGCGCTCATGTGTTTCTGGTCCTATTATTTGCAGTAATCAAATATCAAAAATTCACTAGCTGTAATCTGTCAATAAATGAGCGACAATTAGATTCAAAACTAACCCGTTTTTGGCAGGTTGAGGAGTATGCTCCTACTAAACCTAATTATACACCCGAAGAATTAGAATGCGAAAATCATTTTTTATCTACTTATAAAAGAAATGACCAAGGTCGCTTTGTAGTTAAATTACCAACTAAACCACTAATGATCGAAAGGCTGGGTGACTCAAAAACACAAGCATCAAAAAGATTTTATGCACTTGAAAGAAAATTGGACAAAAATTCTGACCTTAAAACACAATATTCGAGATTTATTAATGAAAACCAGGCATTGGGACACCTAAAGGTTGCTTCTGATAATAAAAGCTTGCCAAACTTCTACCTGCCTCACCACGCTGTCCTAAAGCAGACCTGTCTAACAACAAAACTGCGTGTTGTCTTTGACGGTTTTGCCAAGTCAACAACTGGATTATCTTTAAATGACGCATTAATGGTCGGACTTGTAATCCAACAAGATCTAATATTAATCATACTAAGATTTCGAACGCATCAATTTGTACTAACCGCTGATATCGCGAAAATGTACCGCCAAGTCTTACTGCATGAATTTCAAACCAGCTTATAGCGTATCTTATGGCGAGGCCATAAAAATGAAGAAATCAAGGAATATGACCTATTGACGGTCACGTACGGAACCGCACCAGCATCATTTTTGGCTATCAGATCGTTGCATAAATTAGCACAAGAAGAAGAAAACAACTATCCAATTGGTTCCGCAATCACAATTAGAGATTTTTATGTTGACGATCTGTTAACTGGTGCTAGCACTATACACGAAGCTGAAAGAATACGCGAGGAAATAAGTGCCATGCTTGAAAAGGGTGGTTTTGAACTACGAAAATGAGTGTCCAATTGTTCTCAATTAATCCAAGCCCTAACGACGGATGCAACGGAATATTCTGTAATTAGGCTAGACAAAAACGAAACCGTGAAAACATTGGGTCTACAATGGAATTCCTTCAAAGACGTTCTCAGCTTCTCCATTCCAGAAGTCACAAAACCTCAGCGAACAACGAAAAGAACTATATTATCAAATATAGCGCAAATATTTGATCCTCTTGGTTTAGTTGGACCAATAATCGTGGTGGCCAAAATCATTATGAAAGATTTATGGCAATTAAATTTAAACTGGGACGAATCAGTTCCTCTTAAAATCGAATCAGCTTGGTTTCACTATAAAAACCAATTGTCACTATTAAACCAATTAATGATACCTCGTTGGGTAAGCTTAACTAATCAATCATGTTTAATTGATATTCATGGATTTTGCGACGCCAGCGAAGTTGCCTATGGAGCATGCATCTACATTCGAACAACTCATAAAACCATCCATACGAGCCAATTAATGTGCTCAAAATCGCGAATCGCTCCGCTAAAAAGCATATCGATGCCAAAATTAGAACTTTGTGGTGCATTATTATTATGTCGGCTTATGAAAAAAGTCCTGGACTTGATCATTTTTTCGCCAAATCAAATTTTTTATTGGACTGATTCAACCATTGTTTTATCTTGGATCAAGGCTACAGCAAAGACTTGGAAGACTTTTGTTGCCAATCGTGTCAGCGAAATACAGGAACACACGGATACTAATAGATGGTTTCATGTAAGCACTTCGGATAATCCTGCGGATATTATATCGCGTGGTGAATCACCTGAAGAGTTACTGAATAATAACTTGTGGTGGCAAGGGCCTCAATGGTTGCAAACATCTGATTTTTTGGCTAAAGCAATGCCTACATACATTCAACCAGAAGACCTTCCCGAGCAACGCGTAATATTGCTTCCGGTTTACGAGTAATCTTATGCTAAGAAGAAATTAATCATGCGAAAAGATTAAAATCGGACCTCTATCACCTACTGAAATGCACAATTCCATCACTTATATAATTAAAAGAAGTCAAGCAGAGTGTTTCTCGCGAGAAATACAACAATTAGAAATTTCCAATAAGGTTCACGAAAAAAGTGTTCTTCTTTCACTCCATCTATTTCTAGATAACCAGGGTGTTATAAGAGTAGGCGGTAGGCTACGGAATTCATCATTATTGTATGCGCATAAACATCCTATTGTTCTTCCGAAAGCTGATAACATTACAAAACTAATTATACGGTGTGAGCATATCAGGCAACTGCATTCCGGATGTCAAGCTACATTGGCTGCCATTAGAATCAAATACTGGCCAATAGGCGCTCGTAATACTATCAAGCAGATCATTCGTCAGTGTGTTACCTGCTTTAGGGCGGCACCTAAAGCTACCGAAAACATTATGGGGGATCTGCCAGAAACTAGGCTCACACCTGCGCGTCCATTCACAAATTGCGGAGTAGATTATTTTGGACCAATCTATGTGCGTGATGGCAGAAGAAGGAACAGCAAGACAATAAAAACGTTCGGTACTATTTTTGTTTGCTTCGCGATAAAAGCCGTGCACATAGAGCTCGTGTGCGATCTAACCGCAGAAACTTTCATAAATGCACTTAAACAATTTATGGCTCGTCGGGGTAAACCAATGAATATTTACTCCGACAATGGTACCAACTTTGTCGGAGCAAATACCGAGCTTCAAAAGATGCGTGAACTATTCATAACTGATTACGTAAAGAATCAAATAATTACTGCCATGGCTAATGACGGAATCAACTGGCACTTTATTCCGCCCCGGGCACCGCACTTCGGGGGAATATGGGAGGCAGCTGTCAAAGCCTGCAAGCACCACATGAAAAGAGTCATAGCAAACGCCTCTTTATCTTTTGATGAAATGTATACGTTACTAGTACAAATAGAGGGTATATTAAATTCTAGACCTCTCACTCCCTTATCAACTGATCCTAATGATCTATCCTATTTAACTCCTGCACATTTCCTGATTGGAGACTTACTCGACGATATTCGCAATCCCGACTTAATTCCATTGGTTGTCAATCGACTATCTCGTTGGTAACATGTCGAACAACTTCGCCAACATTTTTGGAAAAGGTGGACGAAAGAATAGCTTCATCAACTACAAGAGAGGACCAAATGGAAGCTATCCAATTCCGCTCCTCTGCAACTGGACCAGCTGGTTGTGGTCCAAGACGACAATCTTCCCCCTTTGCGCTGGTTATTAGGTCGCATCGAAAGCGTCCATCCAGGAAAAGATGGAGTAATACGCACGGCTACCGTCCGCACTGCTACTGGTACCATCAAGAGGGCATCCGCCAAATTGTGCCCCCTTCCCTTAGTTGAGTGATCAGTTTTCATGTGAAAGGTGTTTGTGTTGTGCTATAAATTTTTGCATTGTTATATAGTAACTTGACATTAATTTAAACAATTTTAAAATATGTTCTATTGTATTATTATTTCTAATATTACTTTGAAAGCACGTTCTTTCAAGGCGGCCGGTATGTTCAGGTCTCGAACCTTCAAGGTTTTAAAGTTATATATTTTTATTATTATATAGATTTCTGTTAATTGCCTTCAACGGCCAAAACGTGACAGTCTGCATGGTTTGGGACTTAAGTTGTAAAATTTTCTTAGAATGCCGTTTGTACAAAGTTGCCTGGTGACCATCTGGTATTTTCATATCTGACAAGATACCATGGTGGGGGTTGTCCTTTCTGAGAGTTACACTATTTTCAAAGCCAGTCTGGTATAGATTCGCAAGAGTTCAAGTCAACTTAAATACACAGTTCTTGAGCCCAAACCAAAAATTAACATAAACAATGTAATATGTCTCATGCAAATTAAACAAATTTAACTTTATTCATAGTTTTAGTGTTGAGTAACGCATTTGGTGTTTTTTCTTGTAAATAAATGTTTATAGTTAAAGTGCTGTGTGTTATTTAAAAAAATCTTAAAGAGAAAAGGTCAACACTCGAAACAAAGTCTGTCTCGTTTATCTGCAACAGATCACCACACACGTTGTTATAATGTATATTATTATTATAGAATTTAATATTAATAACTGTATTCGTTATTACCTGCGTTTTACGGGGGGCTGAATCAGTAGACTGCACAGGTAACTGAAACGTTTCTTCTTCTTTTTTATGCAGAGATTGCACCATATCACAACAAATGTTAAACAAATTATCATAATTTTCACTCTCAGCATCATCTACACTTACATTTAACTGCACGTCATCTTCAATATTGAAAGCCATTTTCACAAAAATGTAAATGCAAGGGACGAACTCAAGACGTAAACTAGATAAAAGTGGATGGTATACCCCTATATAAACCAATACCCATAACGGTAACTAATGGCCTAAACAACTTTCTTTCTTTATTCATTACAAATAACATTAACAGAAGAGGCCATACACCAGTGGTCTCAAAAGTTGACACGTCTTATTAAACAACTTTTCATAACATGAATGTATGATAAAAGTTTGCGATTCACTACTATTCCCAAAATCTTGAGCATATACTGCTAATGTTAAATGAAATATAATCGTTTCTAGCAACTGCAATTAGACTTATCCTAGAATGATGGGATTTTACTAGCATGATCATCGTTAGTTGGTAGTTTCCATTAAAAGAAATACATTTGAAAAGGTAAATTCTATAATAATAATAATAATAATGTTGTAAGTAATTTTGAATCTTTACTTATGGATTTACAGTCGAATTTACATACGTTTTTAAAACGCAAATCATGTGATAGATTCTATTAGGATATTTTAATAAAATAATAATAATAATAACAAGACATACGAAATCAGTTTGATAAGTAGAAATGCTTTATTTCATTTCATATTGTTACAAAATCAATTAGTAAAGCATCCATCGCACTGCCACAGGCTTTGGTTCCTGTGTGAACAATTGCCGTCTTCTGATTTTTAATACAGTTATTCATTTCTTGCACTTCTTCATCGGATAATTTTGAGTAACGTAACGGTAGAAATACAACAGAGTCTTTTAATTCTACGATGATTTTTCTACCAAATTTGGTAGAAACAGCTTTAACATTATGTATTTCATATTTTTGGCCGATGATTAATTCAGGTATTTTCTTAATCGGTTTAAAATCCTCAATGTTTCCAACGGAGTTAATTTGATTCATATCTAAACACATAAACATAGAAAAATGTTATATAGCTTAAACGAATACTATAAACTATGCATCATAGCTAATGATATCGAAATAATATTGAAATAAAGATTAACTTACTTGCTTTTAGTAACCCTGAGTCTCGATATGAAAATATAACTAACGAGTATCGATTCTATAACTATCTTTCATATAGCACGAACTGAAATTAGAAATTTTACAGAGGGGAGCGTTTGCTAAAATAAAAATTTCAAAGTAAATATAACTGATAATAAAATACTAAAATTCGCGCACAAAAGTTACATATTTAATACGCAGTCCTATACGTGTACATTAAAAACGTCATACTTTAGGAATTTATTTAATTATATAAATTCTCCTTTGCTATGTCACAAATATTCTTTGAGATTCAAGGGCGTCAGTACTTAAATCCCTTAATCTTTCTTGCTTTCAAACAAACGTATATACAGGTAATGAACTACTCATTATCATTTGTAATCCGTATTGCATTTGAGTTAGGTAATTAATATTTCCATGAATGTTTTATAGATTCAATCACTTTCTTTTACTTTGTTTGAAAAGCAATAATACTAATTTAAGGTATACAGTTAATAACTGCTTTCTATTTACAGTCATACACATACTATAATAGAATACAGGGAAAATTTTTAAAATTTATGACGTCAAATTTGTAGAATTTTTTCTAATTTTTTGATATTATCGCAAGGTCGGACTAATAACTGGCGAAAATGTCTCTAGGTCAGCCTAATGGCTGGTTTTCAAACCGCCCTTATTACTACTACGGTTGTGGTCAGTGGATGCGTAGCTGAGTTGGTTAGAGCGATCGGCACGAAGCCGATGGTCGCGGGTTCGATTCCTGCCGTATCCGTTACTTTTTCAACTGCTTATATTATTCTTAGCATGTATGTACCTTAACGTGAATTTCGTTGAATAGCAATATTAAAATTTCTATTTCATGTACTGTGCGGGTTTCCGTACCTAGTAGCCAACGTTACAATTATTCGTTGTCAATGTCACAGTGTAAGGTCTTCGAACGTATTTGTTAACACATGGCAATTGAAGCAGTTGAAAAAGGGACGGTTGTGGTCAGTGGATGCGTAGCTGAGTTGGTTAGAGCGATCGGCGCGAAACCGATGGTCGCGGATTCGATTCCTGCCGTATCCGTTACTTTTTCAACTGCTTAAATTATTCTTAGCATGTACCTTAACGTGAATTTCGTTGAATAGTAATATTAAAATGTCTATACAATGAACTTGTTTTGAAATCAAGAATCATGCAAACAGAAAACTTACTGAAAGAAATAATGTACTGGGAAAATAAACTTGTAATTAAAGATATAATAAACCAACTAATTTTATTATCAATAAATTTAATCGAAATACTTCTAGAAATAGAAATTAGTCTTGCCTTGTAACCTAAACAAAATACATTCCTCAAGAATCACATTAGATGAACTAGGAAAGATCATTAATCAAAACACTAACATACATTTTTGGGATATCTTAACGCAAATTACCAGTCATTGTAAATTAGAAGAAGAAATGATAGAATATTTGCTAGAAATACCTATATATATACGAGGGTGGGTCAATAAGTCCGTGACTATTTGAAAGAGACACAGGCTTTTTACAAAAAATCAATTTATTTTTCTACATAGTCTCCTTTGAGCTCTATACACTTCGTCCAACGTTTATACAATTTTTTTATCCCTTCCAAAAAATAAGTTTTGTCGAGGTCCTCAAAATAGGTGTTTGATTTCATCATTGGAGTCAAACCTCTTTCCGCCGAGCCATTTCTTTAAGTTTGGAAACAAGAAATAGTCACTCGGGGCTAAATCCGGCGAATAGAGTGGATGAAGGAGCAATTCTTAGCCCAATTCATGAAATTTCGCCATGTGTGCACCCTTGCATTGTCTTGCAGGAAAAGTATTTTTTTCTTGGCCAAATGCGGTCGTTTTTTCTTCAAATCGTCATTGAATCGGTTCAATAAGGTGGCATAATATTCGCCATTGCTGGTTCTTCCCTTTTGAAGGTAATCAATGTGGACTATACCGCGTGCATACCAAAAAACGGTCGCCATGACTTTATTGGCTGACAAACCCACCTTGGCCTTCTTCGGCGCCGATTCACACGAAAAGACCCACTGTTTTGACTGCTGTTTGTTCTCTGGTGTGTTGTGGTGAATTCACGGTTGCTAAACGGCGCAAAAACTCATCCATATTGCGGTTGAACAACGCTAAACACTCCTTCGAAGTTGTCACACGATTGCGTTTGTGGTCGATTGTGAGCAAACTAAATGACGTGGCTTGTTCAAAATTTGACAGGAATCAACTGATGGATGCTTAGATGCTTGGTAACAGGAGCAGTGTTGCCCTTCCTGTTAAGAGGCGGGATATTCAACTAGTCACGGACTTATTGACCAACCCTCGTATAAATAATAATAAGAAACTTATTCAAATAACCCTTATACCCATATATAATAATAACAAAATGTATATGTTAGATTTGAGTAAAGAATTAATTATGAGTAATAATAATAAATTTGTAATAATGGAAAATTGTATTAAAATACAAAAAAAACTATTTATGTAAAACAAATTACATCGAAACAAATACATGTATAAATAACATTGTCAATCTGCAGAATAACGATAAATGTCTATACCACCAAATCTACGAAAGCTTTGCTATAATAAAAATTAAAGATTCAAACATTGTAATAATAGCTAGTAATATTAATCATAACTTGAATATCAAATGTAAAAACTATGAAAAACAAATACAAATTGTTGGAATAAATAAATTCAAAACAAAAAAAAACTGTATCATAAATAAGTATAACTTGGAAAATTATGCAAAGAATTGTAAAGAAATCATTTTTGAGAACTATAATTTTAATATCAATAACCAACAATTAAGTAATAAAACTATTGAATTAAAACAAATTGATAAACAAAATGTTATTATAAACGAAATACCTAAAATTCAAGAATTAGATACAAAACAAATCATCGTCCTATAATTAACTCAATCACTATAATAATTGTTATTTTAACTGTACTAATAATGATAGTTATCATTAAAAGAAACAAATGTTTGCCTGATGAGACCAAGATCACGGTCTCGTCTCGAAATACAAGACGAGACGAGACCTAGACCAGTCTCGGTCTCGGCGGCATCACTACAGCTACCATATGTTGCTTGTGGTTGCGGATGGTTGTTTCAAGTCTTATCAGGTGGTCTGCAGTGGAACGGTAACGGCGGAAGCCGCACTGGATGTTATCCACCAGGTTGTTTGATTCCAGGAACCAAACAATACGCCTGTTGATCATGCGTTCCATGAGTTTGCAGACACAACTGGAAAGCGAGTCTGGGCGATAGCTAGATGGCAATGTTTTATCTTTTCCAGGCTTTGGGTTTGGTACAATATTCGCATAACGCCATGGTGTTGGGCAAATACCGGAAAACCAAATGCGATTATACATTTATAGAAGAAAAGTTTTTCCAGCAGGATCCCTATGGCGAAGCATCTGGTAGTGAATAGAATCAGGTCCAGGAGCGTTGTCGTGAGAATCTGAAATTGCACTCTCAATTTCATCCACGCTGAAAGAACGATTGTATATTTCATCGCCCGGAGAAACAAAATTGAGACATTGACGTTCCATTATTGATTTTCGAGCGAGGCCCTCAGCTGGATAGTATCCGCGAAAATGGATGCTTTGATATTAGCAACATCAGACCGACAGGTAATGGACATTGCCATTGATTCTTAGGCCAGAAACAGTGCTAGAATTTGATCGGCCAGATATTTTTCTGACCTTCTCCCATACCTTTGAAACTGGAGTGGAGGTTGTAATGGAAGAAATGTATTTCTGCCATGACGCTTTCTTACTCTTCAGAACAATTCTTCTAGCTTTTGCCTTAGCTTGGAAGAATTGGATCATATTTTCAGTGGTCGGAAATCGCCTGTAATGGCGAAAAATATGTCGCTTTTCTCTGATAGCATTCTTGCACTCCTCGTTCCACCAGGGAACGGGTATTCTATTAGAATGAATAGGTGTTAGAGGAATACTTTCTTGTGCAGCAGACTTGATTGCATCCGTGAAATACCAAACATGGTCCTCCACGTCAACGAAATCAATATCAACAAATGCAGCCAACTCCGAGAACAGATTCCAATCTGCTCGCTTTAAAGTCCATTTCGGACAACGAGCATCAGAATCTGAGCCCTGCAAGACTTTCAGAATGATCGGAAAGTGGTCACTTTAATGCAAGTCTGAGCAGAAGAGGAATAGCGACACGGACAGCAACAGCTTGCAATTCAGAATTTAAATTAATCTCCTAACAATACACATTTTCGCGAACCAGAATCACTACTCCACCACCAGCTTGGCCATCAGTAGGCACATCAGCACGAAATACTGAGAAACCACGTACTGAAACAGCTCTGGTGTCTTGAAAATGTATTTTCTGTAAGCAAATGCAAGAAGGAGTCTGCTCGGCATTGAGAACTTTAAATTCTGCGAAGTGGCTGTAGAAACCATTACAATTCCACTGTAGTATGGGAAGCATTATTTGGGTGTGGAAGATTTATCTCGCTCTGGCCTACAAAGCTTAATGGTTTTACTTCCATAGGAGAAGAGGATCTCGAAGATTGAGATCCCTTGCTTGGAGAAAATTTGGAGATGGAAGAACTCGAAACACGGGATGTTTCTCGTACCTTAATTGAATATTTTTTTGAAATAGATTTCGGCGTAGAAGTAGGCCTTGACTTTATATGAGTAATATTTTGCTTTGGTTTAACGGTCAATTTTGATTTTGGTTGGTTAATGACTTTCACAGCTGCATTCGAATTTAAATTTTGACTAACTTTAGATTTAGGAATGTTAGTTTTAACCGAAGGCAAAACTGGAACAGTTGCAGAAATATTAGCAGAAGGAAGATTATCAGTCTGAACGGCAATAGATTTTTTTAAAACTGGCGTTGCAGCGATTGTGGCGAAAGAACGGCTAAATACAGGACTGTTATGCGTTTTAAACTATTTGCGGGCGTCGAAATAGGATATTTTGTCAATAATTTTGATTTCGATGATCTTCTTTTCCACCTGATTGCGTGGACAATCAGAAAAGAAAGAAGGATGATTCCTAGTACAATTAACAAAACGGGCCGCACCCTTAATATCCTAGCCCAAATGTTCCTGCTCACTGCACCGTGGACACACAGCCTGTGCATCAAAACGAGATGCAGTGTGCCCGAACTTCTGGCATTTAAAGCAACGCATTGGTAGCGGAAAGTATGGTCTCACAGAGCAACTGTGAAAGCGAACCTAAGTCTTTTCTTGAAACTTGTCCAGCGCGAAAGTTAATACAACAGAGGTGGTATTCCTTACCTCACCGTTTTTCTTTGTAGTAAGCCGTCGACACGTTTTAACGCCTTGGCTCGCAAGTTCTCGAGTACACTCATCCATTTCAACAAATAGCAGGTCGTAACACAATATTACGCCCTGACACGTGTTGAGGGATATGTGAGCTTCGACTGCTATTGGCATGCCAAATAAAACATTCGCTTTTAACAAATTCTTCGTTTGTTACGAATTAGCCGTTTCCACAAGGAGGGCTCCATCACGAAACCGTTTGGTGGATTATGGTTCTCCACCAGCCAGCTCGTTCAGGGACCTTGCCAAACCAAAACAGGAGATTTCCGAAATTGATTTTCCTTCTTCGGTCCTCTTCAGAACAAGAAATTTGGACGAAAACTTATTTTCGCCCTTTAAGGAATTTTCTCTTTTCTCTTTTTGGGAGAGAGGCCCCTGGGGTTTTTGGTTGAAATAAATTCATCTCCTGGTCTCCCCACCCACCATGGGGCCACAATTTGGGACGTCACAACACAAGCTGGTGTGAACGCCAGGGCTAACCTGGCAATAAGCATCAGAACGCTGCGAGCCACTCTCTCCAACGTCTAAAAACTTACCTTCAGGGTCATGGGACTTACCTTACCGGAACAATGAACATGACGGCAAGCCGACTGGTCAGATAGGGTTAGTATCTGACCGCCCGTTTCGCAAGAATCCGAAGCCAAAGAGTGAGTTTCGTTAGCTCAATCACCAGGATCATCTTCTATTTCCTTACGGGTCTCCACGTACGGCAAACAAGCGGGGGAGCATGCGAATAAGAAAGAAAAGTCCGCAGAATATTGGCCCACTAATCTTCCGGTAAAAGTTCAGATGGAAGTCTGTTTTTTACGAGGTACCTTCCTCGCCCATTGGCCGCCTCTGACGACCAGCAGAGGTGCTGCGGCTGAATTCAAACCCCCACTCGCAGGGGGCAACAAGTCAGCTAAAAACTTCAAGGAGAAAAAGAGAAATTAATTTTAAAAAACCATTAACTATGGAAATAGTTACTATTTCATTGCTGCAATGAATTTTATGTAGGACAAATTGTTCTCAAAACAAACCCCAAAAATAGAAATAAAAAGAATAATAAGTTCTTGGGACCATGTAAAATCCAAAACTTCTAGAAAGAAACCGAGTAGAAATAATGAGCTCAAATAATAGAAATAGTTCATATTGAGGAATTGAAAAAACTTCCTATTGTTACAGATACGCCCTGTGCATCATTGCTGTAAAACCTGAACCACCCATTTTCCACAACCTGAACAAGAATCCTAGACTTTTACCCGTTAAATTAGGTAACTCACAAATTCAGATTGACTAAAGGAATTTCATACAGATATATGACATAACAAACCTTATTAACGAATTCTCAACACTCCAACAATCTTATTCACAATTTAAACAGGCATTAGAAAATTCAACTCATAAACATGGATATGTAAGAGAATTTTACAACTCTTATCATATAGCTGATATACTCGAAAATAAAATTCACATTCAGATTAATCAATTAAATCCCCTACGAAATAAAAGAACTAAAAGAGGTCTCATTGATGGCCTTGGTTCAATAATAAAAACAATAACAGGAAATCTTCACCAAATCGATGCCGAAAAATATGATAAACAAATCTTGGAACTAACAAAATATCAGAATAAAATCGAAACTATCGTAAAATTTCAAACAACATTGGTTCAAAGTTCTATCAAAAGCTTCAACGAAAATATTAAATCCCTCGCACATAATCAAAATATTTTGCAATCTCGAATTTATCAAATAGAACAAACAGTAAACTCTGCAAAAGACGCTGAAAAATACCATCATTATATTTTACAAACAATAATATGACAATTTATTTCATGCTTTCAAATCATATCTTTTGTATTAGAAGAAATTGAAGTTGCAATCACTTTTTCTAAATTAAACACATTTCATAATTCTATCATCGACCCTAACTATTTACTATCTGAAATTTCTATTACTGGTAAACAATTAAGAAAAAATAAATTCCCATTAAAACCAATTTTAGAGAACATATTATTATTCGAAATATATTAAAAATCAAAAGCTATAGTAAAGGAAACCAAATTACATTTATTTTGGAAATTCCTATAGTAGAGACCAAAAATTATCCATATCACCATTTTTACTCTTTTCCGGTTCCTACAAATGATTATTTTAAAATGATCATACCTCACTAAAAATTCTTTTTATTTAATGCCGAAACTTACGCATTTTTCGATAAAAAATGCCAAGGAATCAGGTCAGAAGAATTCCTATGTCAGGACATTCATACTACAAGAAACAACGACAACGACCCATGTGAAATACGATTACTGAAGTATTCAGTAAATAAAACATCATGCAAACAAGTTCCCATAAATGTGAACGTGGTCAAAGTGCAGAAAATCGAAAATAACCAATGGATAATCATCGCCCCCAAAGGTATTGTCGCAAAACAAAAGTGTGGTGAAAATAGTGAAAATGTGCCTTTAAATGGAAATTATATGATCGGGCTTAACAATAAATGTAAATTGCAAATTAAAAACAATCGTATCAGAACAGTCCAAAATACAAAATTAAAATTTATGAATATTGAAGTACCTTGTTTAGAATTTTCACTAATAAACTATTTCACAAAAAAATAAATTAAATTTTAGTTTAAAAACAATTAATTTGGCCGACACTAAATATACTACCGATATTTTAGAAAACCAGCAACAAGAATTGAAATCTATAAATAACCCCACAATACATGTTCATAGAATAAGCATTTATACTGTAATATTATATATTTTAATCATATCTGTCTCTATGATTGGTTTATATTACTATTATAAAAAAAATTATATAGTAAAAATGAAATCTCCCGAAATTGGCGAAAACGGCCTCACACCAAGGATCGCCCCAAGAGTCGAATTAATATCGAACTCTGTTTAACCCCATAACTCTTAACTTAGGCTGGAAGAGTTAAGATCCACAAATGCTTAATTCACATCTCTATATTGATACTTTTTTATATTACATTTTTTTTGTCAAGATTAAACAATAAACAAATGAGAAATAGCAGGTTTTGGATATATTTGTTGCATGATTTTTGTTTACACTAGTTCGGGTGCGGCAGGGTACGGTGCGCCCGAAGTAACATATAGCCAATATTCTAACTACTTGAGTGTATAGATGTGGGATGGAAAGGAAGAATTCCTGCACTTGAAAGTTAGTATGTTTTCCTTACCAGATATATAAGCAGTTTGGTTTTTCTACAGTTAAAAATACTCAGTTATTTAAAATGTATAGATTTAAAAATAAAACAAAGTTACGTTTGTCAGCAAAAAGAATAAAAAATAGAGAGCAGAATTTGATAAACTATTAAAAAATAGGTAAGTAAATATATTTTCTTAGCCATATATTTCTTAAGAACATATTCGAAGCCCTCCCAGAGATCAGACGGCGGTGTTGCGAAACAATAAATATCGTAGTTAGTTCTATTCGAAAACAGATAGTACCACCATCGCGCTGACAACAAAATAATTGCGCTCGCACACACACCACATGCATACAAAACTATAGCAACAATTCAGAGAATCAAATCATGACTGGGAACAGTGGAAGGGCAAGTGGAAGGGGAAGGATAGATATATATATATATATATATATATATATATATATATATATATATATATATATATAAATATAAATATATATATTATATCTTTTACTTACAATATATATTTATCTAATATTTCTATAAAAATGGGGAAAAAAAGTGAGCAGTGTTTTAGTAAAATAAATAAAAGAAATAAGAAGTCATTTGCATCCAGGATGCGATGGCTGAATTTAAAAAATAAAGAAAATTTGTGCGTTACGAGTATAAAATTGTAATAACTAAATTATATATTATTTTTATGTAATTGTCGAATTTTAGTGTTCAAATTGACAACAATGAAAAAGTGCACAATAGTGAATTAGTAGACAACAATGATGTGGCGTCTACTACTGGTGCTTCACTTATGGAAAACGTATTTGACAACGCAAAGTAAGTACAAAAAATATAGATACATCGAGAGCCTTATTAAAAAATTACTTTGATAGTACTATATCTAAATCAATTCAAATTGATGATGAAAATACCCAGAATGATGATTTATGTAATTATGAAAATGCATGGGGAACACAAAAGGAATACGAAAGGTATAAATGAATATATTCTTCATGTTCACCGTTCTTTTCAACAGTAGCTAATTTTGTTACAGTATTGTTAATCATAAACTATGCATTGAGAAAGAAATCAAAACGAAGCACCAATTATGACTGGATATAGAATAGTTGAAATAAACTATGTTCGAAAATGGGCAATTCGTCTTCAGTATGATCACTCTAAAGTTTGTACTTTGTGTAGATTAGAACCGGTCATTGAAGAGAGATACGGCCTAGGTTTAGTGAGCAAAATTACATTCAGATGTAATACTTGCGATAGAGAAATTACACATTTCACTGAAGATCCAAAACACCCTCAATCTCTTCTCAATACTGCGGCCGTATGGGGTACTTTAGGTACGGGCAGTACTTTCGGCCATATGGAAGAATTTTTAAGTGCAATGGACATTCCCGCCATGTCATTTCATACTTTTTCTAAAATAGAGAACGAATTAGTTCATATATGGAAAGATGCATTATGGACCCAATTAGAAGAAAATGGGAAAGAAGAACTGAAGCTTGCCCTGGAAAAAAATCAAATCGACAAAGATAATAAACCCTGGATACGTGTGAATTTGGACGGAGGATGGAGTAAGCGGTCCTATGGGCATAATTATAACGCCGCTTCGGGAGTTGTAAATATATAATAAATGCATATTTGTTTTTCTTTTCCATTGTTAATTTTTAGGCTGTTATAATTGGTAATGCAACAGGAAAATTGATGTATGTTGGTGTTCGCAATAAATATTGTTGTGTATGCGCCAGGGCAGCAAACAAGCAAGTACAAGTTGGAAAACATACTTGCTTTCGAAATTGGTCGGGATCATCGTCAGCAATGGAAGCAGATATTATCGCGGAAGGCTTTAGCTGTAGTGAAGAACTACACGGATTACGCTACTAAGAGTTCATAGCTGATGGCGATTCTAGTGTTTATGCCAAAATAAAGGAAAAAGTACCATACGGCAGAAACGTAGAAAAATTAGAATGCGCGAACCATTGTATAAAAAATTACGGCCAGGCACTCTACAAAATTAAAGACGACAAAACAATAAATGCAACTGGACGCAGATGGCTGTCAAAGGACAAAATTAAAGAGCTGCAGAAAACTGCACAATCTTCTTTGTACTATGATGCCAAAGGAGATGTGGAAATTTTAAAAAAAGATTTGCAGGAAGGACAAAATCATGTTTTTGGTCATCACACAAATTGCAAGGCTACTGGAAATTACGCTCTACAACTTGCATTTAAAATTAACAAAACATTTGAATAATGCTGAATACCACTCATGGTTAATATTTGACAAAAAGTTATATGAGATAATACAACACAAATTCAGCAACAAAATGATGAAATTAAATAAAAAATTGCATAACTTAGTTCCGAAAAAAGTACTCAAAAAAAGTAGTATTTGTGAAGAGTTAGTTATTAATCAATCGAAAGAACATTTTAATAAAACTGAAATCAATTTACTTAACAAAGGACTGAAATACGCACTTAAAAATAAAATATCACCGTTAGAAGAACTAATCGCGTCTATAGAGTCTAATATTAAAAGGTTTGATCATTCAACCAAAGAATATATTAGAAACGCATGTAAAATACAAATTTCAAGCAACATCAAACAAAATAAAAATTATTTCTCTAGCAACGAAGAACATAAAATAATAAATAACCTACGGAAACGAGACGTATTTTACACAAAAGCAGATAAAGGAAACAAAATTGTCATATTAAACAAAACTGACTATTATGAACGAGTTAATAACCTAATAACAACAGGACCTTAAAATTAAAAAGAAATTAAGAAAACACCATTGAACAAAATGACCACGTCATACAAAAATTTAATTAAAGAATGCCCAAAATTGATCACCAGCCAGCTAAAATATCATTTAGCAGTTTCAAACCCCGTGATGCCAAAAATGTACTGTCTTCCAAAAATTCATAAACCAGGTAACTCTATGCGGCCAATTATTTCAGGAATAAACTCACCTACTTATCTACTTTCAAAATGGCTATTTCAACAATTCAAGGATTTACCGGCTCAACCAGAAACTTTTGCAGTTGACAATACTATTCAGTTTATAAATAAAATTAAAAATCATGAATTAAACGAGGATGAAATTTTAGTTTCTTTTGATGTTAGTGCTTTATTCCCCAGTATACCCATTCCACAAACTTTAGAATACTTAAAAGTATTTTTGAAAAATAATAACATAGATTCTGAGAAAATTAATGAATATTTAAAACTAACTAAAATTTGTATGAATCAAAATTACTTCCAAATTAATAATAAATTTTATCAGCAAACGGAAGGTACAGCAATGGGTAACAGTTTGTCTCCATTCTTAGCGAACCTGTTCATGAGTAATTTTGAAATAAATTTTAAAACACAAAATCAATTATTTCCTAGAGTTTGGATTCGTTACGTAGACGATATTTTTGCAATAGTTAATACCAAAGAATGCAATTTAGATCACTTCGTTACAGATTTAAATAACGTTTATCCGACCATTAAATTCACGGTTGAAAAAGAAGTTAATAATAAATTACCGTTTTTAGACGTACTGGTTATTAGAAATGGTAATAAAATTGAATTTGATATTTACAGGAAAGCCACTAATACTAACAGATTCATAATATCTGACTCGAATCACCATTGGCAACACAAAACGGCAGCACTAAATTTTTTAGTCAACCGATTAATTAATTTCCCATTAAATAAAATACGTTATAACATTGAATTAAAATTAATTAAACAGATTGCATATCATAACGGTTTTTCGGATAAAATAATAGACAAACTTGTAACAAGATTTAAGCTGAAAAAAGATATTTCAAACAGTAGCACATTAACTTCAACAAAAAATACCAATAAATAGTTTTTTTTCTCTGCCTTACGACCCTGTCTCCCGTAGTTTAGGTAAAATTTTCAAGAAATTCGATACACAAATAACTTACAAATCAAATAATACACTCAAAACGTTACTAGGTAAACCAAAAGACAAGACGGAACAATTACAAAAAAAAAATTCAGGCATATATCAAATTTCATGTAATGACTGTGATCAAATTTATATTGGACAAACAAAGAGACAAATATCAACAAGGTTTAAAGAACATCTCAACTACGTTAAATACGGGATTCCTGAAAAATCAAGCGTTGCAGAACAAATCTTTCAAAAAGATCATAAAATCGATTTGGATAACTTGAAGCTTTTAAAAACTGTTAATAACAACAAATAGTTAGACGCATTTGAAAGTATTAATATTTTCAAGAACAAACATCGTTTAATTAATTCTGACCTTGGTCCCATACCTAATAGTAGATTATTTGATTTTCTAGGAAGTTAGATTTTAGGATGACTCAGGCGGATAGCCATTAGTTACTAGAGATTAGGACACAGCAGGTAGCTTCGTTTTAGTATAAATAGATATTTTTCGAAAACTGAGTTGGAGTCAACCTCGATCACTAGCTTGGATAACTAGTCTCGAATTGCTCCCTCTCAGTTCTACTGATGATGAGAACTTAGTTACATTAAGGCTTAGGGGTATTTTTAAATAATATTTTAATTGCAAGGCGTATTTTTGCAATAAAATTGGAGAAAATGATGATGATATGATTTCTCTTTTAAAAACTAGTGCAATTTATTATTATCTGAAAAGTGCACTGGACGGATTACTAAGAAATGCAGCTAAATTGATCGAGAATGAGACAAACAATAAAGCGGACTGCTATATGTCTATTCTGGCTCGATTTAACTGTGGCAAAAGATTGAACCTCACACAAAGAGGATCATTTCAAATTAGAGCCTATTTGTCAGGCCTGCGCTTTGATAAAAGCTATGAGTGGCATAATACTCCATGGAAAAATCAGTCAGTGTTCCGAACGTTGTAGTGTCAACATCGCTCTGTGCTCCAAACCAGCCGTAAACACAGGGAATGTTTAGTACAACCACTGATTGCTGATCACAACAATCAGGTACTATCACAACTAAAAACATTCAACAGTTACAATTAACAAACCACAATCAATCAATCAAGTTGATTGCAATGCATTGTATTACTGTATCAGAATAGTTGATTGCAACAATACCTCCTGCTTTATCTACGCGTACGAGCGGTCCACTGTTGTGCTGCGCAGTGCTGTGCTGCATTGTGCTGTGCTGCGCTGTGCTATGCTGTGCTGTGCCGTGCTGTGCGGTGCTGTGCGGTGCTGTGCCGTCGTGCTGTGCGTATATCAACATCTCGGTCGCGCTAGTGCTGCCTCTGTGCGGCTTATCAGAACCATGGCATCCATGGAGCTAGACTTCACCCCTCAATCACCATCCGAACCACCATCAGAGTCGGACTCAGATTCTGGAGCCTCCTTTATATCGACCCGATCAGCAAAGCGTTCCCGGCCAACCAACTCCACGCTTCGCAGCCCAGCTCCTGAGCTTCGACGATCGAAGCAAACACAACAACCGCCAACTACTACTGCCGCCTCTATCCTCTACAGCTGCTTCCTCTCAGCACTTCCGGAAAATCTCCGCACACCCAAGGCACTATTTAGCTTGCTAAAGCAGATAGATATCAATCCTCTCAACGTATCACCTACTCGTTATAGATCGGTGATTGTGAAGAGCCACGACCGCAATCTGGAATCCAAACTCCGTCAACTTCGTGCTATAACTGGGAAACCCATTATAGTGACGCCACTGGACGCTCCGCTACGGAACACTTACACGCCCAAACCACCATCGTTCTCTGCCGTCATCACTGGAGTTGATTTTGACGTAACTACCGACGACGTAACAGACCAAATCACCGCCAATGGTTTATCCATCGTCAAGTGTTGGCGTATCAAATCACGTGCCACCAACAACGACACCCGGTTAATTCGTGTCCTGACAACGGATCAACGGACTTTGGACCACCTCCTGCAGAACGGAATAAATCTGTTCCACCATCACCATCGAGTGGAACCGTCCCACCCTCCAAAGCCGCAGCCGCAGCAATGCAACAAATGCCAGCGATTTCACGACCCAGGAGAGTGCCGCTTTCCAATACGCTGCCCTCGATGCGCAGAACCGCACTCTATTCAGAAATGCAACTTCAATGAGAACGCCTTAAAGTGCAGCAACTGCCACCAACAACATCACGCCGCAAGTGGGAAATGTCCGGCCCGTCCCAAAGCTCCTACCAGCAATACGAACACGGCTCCAATCCAGTGCGTAGACCCGCCCACCGACCAATCAGAAACTGAAGTTTCCAAACCAGCGCCCATCCACGATGTTCTTCGGTTCGTGAGCGCGGCTATTCTCAACGCTGTTCCCGACCAAAAGGAGAGAATTCAACCGATTCTTTTTTCCTTGGCATCTCAAATCTTTGGCACTAAGATGTTAATCTCGTACTCAGGCGCCAAAATGCACATAACGTGCATTCCAATTCCAAGAAGAGTAGCGAATGACGCCACATGCAGTTCAACCCACAATGCCTGAACACCCAGGTCGTATCGCCACCATCAACGTACAGTCCTTCCTCAAAAAGCGAGCTCTCGTCGAAAACCTACTGAGGCAAGAACGCATCCAAGTCTTGGCACTTACGGAAAAAAGGAGCACCCCCACCTCTTCACTCTCACTCAAGGAGGAGTGGCAATCATGGTACATCAGTCTATCCCAAGAGAACCACATCAACTTCCGGCTGAGTTTACAAATATTAACGCAGTCAGTATCTCCATTCAATCACACATTGGAGTAGTTACCATCATCGCCGTCTACGTCCGGCTGCATCAAAATACCCCAAGTCCTAAGGTACGCCGCCCGAAAACCAAGAACGATCATTCTCGGCGACTTTAACGCTAGGCACAAAGACTTCGGCGACCGTATTACCAACCCACGAGGAGAACAACTTGCTGACAGCCTGGACACATTGCCGTTGTTCCGCTTACCCAACGCCGAACCAACTTTTTTCAATTACGCTGGCACTTCCGTCATCGACCACATTATCATCACCGAAGACCTCATCCAGTACTTTCCCAATCACCCATCAATTGGCAAATCCGTCACCAGTGACCACCTTCCACTAGTCGCTAATACTACCATATTCCATCCTCAACGTATCATTCCCATCTACAAAACAATTCTCGATATCCGCAACGCTGACTGGGACTAGTTCCGTGAACAAACCTCCGGCACCATTCCAATCAACTATAACCCACCCAATACCATGCAACAGATCGATGCCGCTGTAGACACTCTCACTGACTGCATCCACGAAGCCATGAATTCTTGTATTCCTACGAAGTCCATCCAAGTCAATCGCAAACCCCTTCCCGAACACATTGCTTAGATGATCAAAGAAAAACGCGCACTATGCAGACTCTCTCAACTCCCAGGATGGAGCCAAATTCTGGCGTACCTTTCGTTGCCTCACGGGGCAATCTTCCAAACAAAGCAGCCAACTACGAAGCAACGGAGTCCTAATCACCACAGCTCCAGAAAAGGCTGCCACATTTGCGAACATGATGGCGAACGTTCACCGAGTCCCAACCGACCCTCTCTTCGATGACAGAACGCTCTTCCAAACCAGGTTAGCGGTGCAACAATACCTATCCATACAACCACCTCCATTACCGCAAGAATATTGGACAACTGATGCCGATGTCGAACGAGTCATCACTATGAAAACAGGACGCTCAGCACCTGGTGAAGACGGAATCACTTACACCATCCTTAAACAACTCCCAGCTCCAGCAATCACCTTCCTAACCTTAATCCTGAACTCATCGTTCATCGGTGGATTTTTTCCCTACCGCTGGAAACAAGCAGCAATAATAATGATCCCAAAACCCGGCAAAAACCTCTCCCATCCCTCCTCTTATCGACCAATATCTCTCCTGAATACTCTCAGTAAAGTCTACGAGAAGATCCTAACTGAACTCCTCTCTTTATTCTGCGCCGAAAATAACGTCATCCCAGAAATTCAGTATTGATTCCGACCACTCCACTCTACCCAGGATGCAATATTTCGCCTACTAACGGACAAAACGGCTGCCTTAAAACAGGGTAAATTTGTTGTCGCCGCATTCTTAGACCTGGAGAGGGCCTTTGACCGAGTTTGGCATGCCGGCATCATTCAGAAGCTAATCCAAATCGCAGCTTCTCCACACCTAACAAGAGCTGTAGCCGCCTTCCTCACGCGCCGAACCGCTCGCGTTAGAGTCAGTCTCCTTCGATCGCAATCCACTCGGGCGTTCCTCAAGGATCCGTACTGTCGCCGTTGCTCTTAAACATTTACTGCCACGATATTCCACTTCCAACATCAGCACTAGCGAAAAGCCAGCAGTTCGCCGATGACACCGCTTCGTGGGCCACTGGACGAACCGCCACCGCCGCAACTGTAACTCTACAAACCCACCTCAACCAACTGGAGTCCTGGATGCGACGTTGGCGCATCAAAGCAAATCCCACGAAAACAACATTTCTGATCTTCCGCCACATGCAAATCAGGTTGCGGGGACAACATCAGATCACATACAGGCAACTGGGCGCACAAACTACCTAGGCTTCATTCTCACCAATACCTTAGCCATGAGACCCACCATCAAGTGCATTACGTCAGATATGAGAAGAAGATCATCCCTCATATCAATGCTCCGGGGAACCTTTAGAGGCTGCAGCTCAAAAACACAGACCCGCACCTACAAGTCCTTTGTGCGTCCAGTGGCAGAGTACCGTGCCCTACTCCTTACTTTCTGCAAGAATAGTGTTCTCGAGCCCATCGCGCAGGTCGAGAGACGCTTTCTCCGACGCTTCCATGGATTAAACTACGATCACCCGAATGAGGAAGTTCACGACATCGCTGGAATTGAACCACTAATCTACAGGATTCATCGCACCCAAACAAGATTCGCTGACCGCTGCATCAATCAACACCGTCCAAGCTCTGCAACCCTGTCAAATCCAATGCCACGCACAGGCAAACGGATTCCTAAAAGAAAGTACAAATACCCTCCAGCAGTCCTATTACACAGAGCAGCCCTACCCGAAGACCTCGCTAACATCCTAGAAGCCGTACCATTATCATTTCGTTAATTCTATCACACAATAACCTATATTTTGTCTCACAAAACTAGCCTCCACTTTATGTATGTTTCCCAAATTTTATATGTTTCTCTAATCTATATTATTATCATTATTTTTACCATCATTAATTATTATGACAATCATTTATTTGATCTTTTTTTCTTTTTTTTATATAATGCCACAGCATGTGCTGAAGAGGGTATGAACCCTATAACGGCACTCAATATTTATTTATATTTTATCCATCAAAAATGTAGCAACTATTTGTAAATAAATACTTTAAATTCAATTGGAAAAATGCAACGCAACGAAATCATGGAAAATATTTTAAAGAATATATTTCTAAACGTGCCCATTCGAGAGAACAGGCACAGCAACGACAAGATGAAGGCCATAGGAAAAAGGTAAAACTAGTTCTTCCTGTTCGTAATCTTGATTATGGTCCACATGCGATGCGTCCTGATATAAGTAATGAGGAATTAAGATCTGAAAGTCAGAGAATTTTATCCCTATTGCAAGTTTTGCAAGACATCCAAAAAGACTTGGCGATAAAGACGATTGGGCAATTTGGAAATAAAATATATGAACATGAAATGAAAAACCGCCTCACAGCATCAAACAAAGAACAGCACACCGTGCCACAATCTGGTGAAAAAAATTTTATTTGGACTAACAGTTGACACACCGGCTATTACATTTGGCAAACTCCGGGAGCCTGTTACTATTGCAAAATTTGAAGAGATGTTCAAAATAACAGTCAATCCAACTGGATTGTTTATAGATACGAAATATGGATTTTTGGGCGCATCACCAGATGGTATAAATTAACATTGATGCAAGATTTTATTTAACATTTGATAATTTTACAGGACTTATTGGTGATGACAACATAATTGAAGTGAAATGCCTTCACAGTGTATTTATGTCTGGAAAAACTCTTTTTCAGGCTGTAAAAGATAATAAAAACATCTGCCTGCAGAGCAACGGGACAAAACTGCAAACCGAAACCATTGTCTTTTCAAGCAAATTCACACTAAACAAAGTAATCACACCACTACAAATACACAAACAAAAAGTAACGCCCACACACACGGTTAAATACCTAGGCACACACTTATACCGAACACTAAGACATGGCCCACACATATCACACACAATTAAAAAAGCCCAACACGTAATCCGAAATCTCTATCCCCTCCTAGTTCAAAACAGTTCCCTTTCTATAAAAAATAAAATCCTCATGTACACCGCAATCATTCGCCCCATACTAACATATGCAGCCCCAGTTTGGTGTAACGCTTCAGCAACCGCACTAATCCCATTGCAACGTCTCCAGAATAAATGCTTACGACTGGCCACCAGCTCTGGACGATACACACGACTAACAGACCTACACGAAATCGCAAACATACCATACATAACACAATACATAAAACAAATATCACAAAAATTTTATAAAACACAGTTAAACTCATACACACTCACAAAACACATCACAAAATTAAGACACGACAACACAACACATAGATTAAAGCATAAGCTCCCCTACCAGACACTACCCATATTTTCGGAAAGCCTCCATGAGCCGAACACGTAACACAGACACACACAACAACAATGCAACACACAACACGCATCACTATACAACAATAGAATCAACCACAGATACAGAACATTTCGCATAAATTTAATGTCCATAGAATCACCAATATTGTTAAATTTTAATTTAGTTAAGTTAGTTTATAAGTTTTATTAAAAATGCCATCCATTTAAATGGGTTTTTGTTCCCCCTTTTCCCATAAAACACAATCCTAACACGAATATAATGTAAACCAAAATGTAACAGACAGTAACACAATGTTTTAAGCACACAACGCAATATACACTCATACACAGATATACACTCCCTTTTGTGAGTAGGAGCTCTGATAATACCAATCATGTGTTTCCATATTATTTAATATTAAATAATATTTGTATAAAGAAAAATAAATAAAAGAATTTCAAAATGAAATGAAATGATGGGACAAAACTGTAGCTAAAACGAACGCATGCTTATTATTATCAAGTGCAGGGGCAACTCAATATAACAAACAGAAAATTTTGTTATTTTATAGTATATGTAAACGAAAATGTAGATTTGTTTGTTGAGAAAATAGAGCGGGATATCAATTTTTGGACGCACGATATGCTACCAAAATTAATTACTTTTTATCAAGACTGTATGCTGCCAGAAATTGTTGACAGTAGAATAAATAGGGGATTACTTTGTAGAGAACCGGCATGCGCTACTAAATGAAGCACAATAAAATAATTGAGCATGCAGTATGTGATATTTGAAAGAGTTGTCTTGAAATATTGATATATATATATATATATATATATATATATATATATATATATATATATATATATATATATATATATATTGTTGGGTCCCGCGCACAAAGGCCAGATAACGGTATACGCTCGTGGCTGAAGCAACAACCCTGGCTCCCCCACCTACCACGCAAGGGAAGATGGTCAACCAACCACGGCGCACATCACCCCCGCCTAGGCACCTCAACTCACCCCAGCAGGGGTATAAGAAAGGCCGCTCGCACCCCAAAAAGGCAGTTAGAAGATAACTCGCTAGCCGAATAGGTCAGCCAACGAAACCAACGCATACCATACCTAGATCCGAAAGGCCCACTAGGACGAAGTCGAAGCACCGCAGCAGATCTCCGAGCACCCAGGGGTAAGCATTACAATCACGGCGTCCCCACGCAAGAAGAGCCACGGCACGGCCAGGATCCGGCGCCTAGCATTGAGGAGCGCCGCCCGCGCCACCCGCAGCATCCGAGCCGTATCACCCTTGCCACCGTCTTCAGCAAAAAGGCCCGAGGAAACCACGCCGTCAAGCCCTCAGGTATACCGCCCGGGCCTCACACGTTGGACGACCCATATCGCCTCTCCCTGCGTCACCAACTAAACCGCGGTCCCTGGCGAAACCAGAGACCCCAGCAGCAGCAACCAAGCGCCCCCGGTCCAGGTCTCCGCGGAAGCGGTCCCTGAAGCGTCCTCGGCCAGGAACCAACGCCGGCGCCGCACCGCTACCGACACCGCCGCAATACCGGCTTCAACCGTGCAGCCCCTCATCGCCCAGCTACCACACGGTGAACCGCAGTCGAGTGCACCCCCGAGATCCTAGGTTGACCCTGGTGCACCAAGGCTATCGCCGACACTGCCAACCCCTAAGTGCACTCCTCAGATAGGACAGTAACATTGTGTGTGAATACCCCGGTGAACTAAAACTGTGTGTGAACCCCCACTGGACAGTAACATTGTGTGTGAATACCCCGGTGAACTAAAACTGTGTGTGAACCCCCACTGGACAGCAACACTGTGTGTGAACTCCCCTAGTGAATGACAAACTCGTCCCCGGACTTGTGCGCGACTGTTTCGCTGATCGCGAAAACAAATAGTCGGCGATCGGGAAATCGACCCGACAATATATATATATATATATATATATATATATATATATATATATATATATATATATATATATATATATATATATATATATATATATATATATATATATATATATATATATATATATATATATGTATGTATATATATATATATATATATATATATATATATATATATATATATATATATATATATATATATATATATATATATATATATTGTCACGATATTTTGAACATATGGGAGGCGATGAAAAATAAAAGAGGGTGGCTTTGGTTTTTTTCTCGAATTGAAAAAAAGAAATTATCGTCTCGATAAAATAGTCTACCTTTTCGTTAGTGTGTTTCGTTTTGGTTTTCATACCATTTAAATATCGTTTTATTTTCGTTTTCTTATAAACAACATTCGTTCTTCGTTGGATTCCCTACAAAAGTGGTAAGACGCGAGGGCGTTCCTGCAAGGGGACTGGCGCAGGCTGAACATCAAGCCTAAAATTCGGACGTCTAAAGGACGAGCAGAGTAGGTTTTCCGTATCCTTTTGTTCTTTTGATTATTTGTGTTTGTTATATTTATATATATTAACTTATATTTTTCTAAATTGTATCGGCGCTAAAGCCTAGTTAAGTTTCCATGTTTTCTGTAATAAATTTGTTAAGTTGACTTTCTTGTCGTTCTTTTACTTCAATTTCAGCCAGTGACGACATATAATAAGAGGCCTAGAGCCAAACCCGCGGTTAGTTAGCCCGGCAACAAAGCTACCGTGTCATATTTTGGCGCCCAACGTGGGGCCTCTTTTGTCGTCATTTGGCCATATTTCCTCATTTTTTTCTTTTGTTAAATATTTTCCTTTGGAAATATTTCGTTCTTTATTTCCTATTGTTCATAACTTTTTTTTTTATTAGTAATAAAAAAAATGGCTTTCGCAGGACTTGAACATAATGAATTATCGTATGAATTATCTTTGCGTGGTGAGGGTAATAAAGATTATTTAACCCTTCGGCAGAAAAATGAAAAACTTGTCGCTCTTTCCGATTCTGCTATCGTTTCTGTTCCTATTAAGCCTAGAGCCGAACTTTCTCTGTGCCAAGAAAAAATTTTAAAACTTACTACGTCTGTTTCTGCCTGCAGTGAGGCTGAGCTCTATCAAGGATTTTCGCAAATAAATAATAGGCTTGGTCATCTATTAAGAAGGCTCAGTAATATCAAGTGTGATAAATATACTGCAGAAATAAATAAGTTGGTCCATGAATTTCATAAATTTGATGAAAAAATTAATATATTTTATAATACTTCTTCATCCTCTACCGTCAATTCTACTCCAATTATTTCTAGTACTTTTGTTGAAAAAAAATCTGCTTCTGTATATAAATGGGGTATTACTTTTAATGGTCGTGAATCCGTCATAGAATTTTTAGAACGAATTGAAGAATTACGTGTTGCCCGATCGGCAACGAAAGAAGATCTGTTTAACGCTGCATGCGATTTATTTAAAGATGCAGCACTTCTCTGGTATAGGGCGGTGAAGGTGAAGGTTTCCTCGTGGGATGAAGTAGCGGCTCGTCTAATTGAGCAATATCAACCAGTCGACTATGATCATATGTTGTGGCTAGATATTTTATCTAGGAAGCAGCAACATTTTGAGAAACCGACCGAATATATAGTTGCAATGAAGACCCTTTTTTCTAGATTGTCGGAAGTAGTTAGCGAAGAAAAACAACTTTGCACCATTCGGTTGAACTTGGCTCCCTTTTATTCGCAACATGTAGCTGCTCATAATATTTCGACAATTGATCAGCTTAACGGTATATGCCAAAGGTTAGAAGCAGTACATAAGCCAACCTCAAGAAATATACCAATATAACAAACGACGTCAAATCAACAATTCCGCAGTCGTCAGGTAAATGTCATATCAAAATTATCTTGCTGGAATTGTCATAAAGAGGGTCATAGGTACCCTGACTGCCCTCAAGAGAGACAACGTTTCTGTTTCCGATGTGGAAAAGAAAATTTTACTATTAAAAATTGTATCAATTGTGCTAAAGTTCCAAAAAAACGATGTCGAAGAGATGTAACGTACCGGCATGTCTCTCGGCCAGCGTATTCTAATGGTACCTCTTGGAAAAAATGGTTAATTCAATTATCACATTTTTTTAATACCAGTAGTCTTAAACTACAAAACGTTGCTGGTGATCCTCGTCCATATTTAAAAGTTTCTATTTGTAATTTAGTATTATCAGGTTTACTTGATACGGGATCATCTTGTACTTTAATTAACTTACGTATGTGGGAACGTATTAAGTTTATTTCTTTTAACTTCGAATATAAACACGTTCAACAAAATATCACTACTGCCGGTGGTCATACATGTACTACTATCGCTTACGTATATATTCCTTTTAATGTGAATGGTAAAGTTTGTACAATTGAGACTCTAATTGTTCCATCTCTTTCTTCCGACCTTATGTTAGGAATAAATTTTTTGTCTAAATTTTCAATTATACCTAATTTTTCGTCTATGACTTTTACATTTTCAACACCTCATATGACGTGTGCTCTCCAAGATATTTCTACTCTTTCCAAAATTGAACAATCTCAACTCAATAGCATAGTTGATAAATATTTCTCTTCCGTTAAATTAGCTCTTGAAGCTACTAATGCAATTGAGCATGTTATCGATACTGGAGATACAGAACCTGTGAAACAAAGATATTATCCTGTCTCTCCTAATATTCAAGAGTTTATAAATACCGAACTGGATGATATGTTGAACCAAGGAATAGTGGTACCTTCGAAAAGTCCATGGAGCTCCCCTATTGTTGTTGTAAAGAAAGGAAATGGTAAATATCGATTTTGTATAGACTTTCGTAAAGTAAACTTCCTTACAAAAAAAGATGCATATCCTTTACCTTATATTTCTAGTATTTTGGATCATTTAGGGGGTGCTAATTATCTCTCTTCTCTCAATTTAAAATCTGCTTTCTGGCAAATTTCTTTATCTTCGAGAAGTTGTGAGAAAACTGCTTTCACAGTCCCCGGTCGTGGATTGTTTCATTTTAAACGAATGCCCTTTGGTCTTTCCGGTGCTCCAGCTACATGTCAACGTCTAGTAGATAGTATTTTTGGTCCCCAATTCTTTCCTAATGTTTTTGTTTATTTAGATGATATTATTGTTGTTTCTTCTGATTTTCTTTCTCATGTAAAATTATTAGAAGAAGTTTTCACTCGTCTTCAAGCCGCAAATCTCTCTCTTAATCCCGAAAAATGTAAATTTGCTCGCCCTGAACTTAAATATTTAGGATATCTTGTTGACGCTAAAGGTTTAAGAGTTGATCCCGATAAAGTTCAAGCAATTTTATCTTTCCCTACGCCTAAGTGTCCGAAGGATATTCGTCGATTTGTTGGTCTAGCTTCTTGGTACCGTCCATTTATACCGAATTTTGCCGAAAAAGTTTCTCCACTCACTCAACTTACACGTAAGAAAATCAAATGGTCTTGGTCAGAAATTTCTGAAAAATCTTTTTCTAAACTAAAGTTATGTTTAACCAGTACTCCTGTACTAACATGTCCAGATTTTAAAAAACCTTTTTGCCTTCAAACTGATGCTAGTTCAGTAGCTCTAGGTGTTGTTTTGACTCAGGAGCTAGAGGACGGCGAGCATGTATTGCATATGGAAGTCGAATGCTCAAGAAATGTGAGCAAAATTATAGTGTCACAGAACGAGAGATTCTAGCTGTGCTATGGGCTGTTGAAAAATATCGCTGCTACTTGGAAGGTGCACATTTTAAGATTGTTACGGATCATCACTCCCTCATCTGGTTGAATAATTTAAGAGATCCCGTAGGAAGATTGGCACGATGGACTCTTCGATTACAGCAATATAGTTTCGATATTGTACACAGAAAAGGTAACCAACATGTTGTTCCTGATGCATTATCTCGTATCGTCGAGTCAATTATAATTAATGATAATGATCTTGATCCCTGGTATCGCAACATGCTTCAAAGAGTTCGTGATCATCCTGACTCTTATCCATATTGGAAAGCTGAGGATTCAACTCTCTTTAAATTTTGCAAACCCATCAAGCCCGCAGTTATAAATGATGATCCCTGGAAGATAGTCGTACCAAACAACTTAAGGAAAACTGTTCTAAATCAAAATCACGATGAACCTACCGCTGGACATTTTGGTATCTACAAGACCAAGAATCGGATTTCTGCAAATTATTATTGGCCGAAGATGTTACCCGATATACTTCATTATGTACGAAGCTGTGAAGTCTGTCAAGCGCAGAAAGTTGAGCAACGTAAGCCAGCTGGTATGATGGGAATGCGAGTGGCGGAACATCCATGGCAGTATGTGAGTACGGATATTATTGGTCCATTACCTATATCTAGTTCACGAAATCGTTATCTTCTAGTATTTTGTGTCCTTTTTATAAAATATTTTCTTTTCTTCGCTATTCCCACTGCTAATAGTAAAACTATTTGTAAATATATTGAAAATGAAGTTTTCCTTGTTTTTGGAGTTCCAGATTATGTCATATGTGACAATGGAACTGAGTGCAATAATCGACAGTTTAAAATTTTGCTTCTTTCATATTCCGTACGTCTACAGCTAAGCCCAAGTTATCATCCTCAAGCAAATCCTGCTGAACGAACTAATCGTATAATTAAAACAATGATATCTTCTTATATCCAAGAAAATGAGCGACATTGGGATGTTAATTTGCCTAAATTTCGTTTTGCTATATCTACTGCAGTTCATGAAATTACTGGATTTACTCCCGCTTTTCTAAATTTTGGTCGTGAACTCTCTACTTGCGGAACTGCCTCTGAGCAGAACTTACAACTAAATTTTGATTCTCGTTCTCCGTATGCTGCTAATTTAGTAGAATTAGATAACGTAAAGAAAATTGTAAAACAGCGTTTAATCGATGCTTATCGTAAAAATAGTAAAATTTATAACCAAAGTCATAGGCAGGTATCTTTTTCTGTTGGTGATATTGTGTGGAAAATTTCAATTTCAGCCAGTGACGACATATAATAAGAGGCCTAGAGCCAAACCCGCGGTTAGCTAGCCCGGCAACAAAGCTACCGTGTCAATATATATATATATATATATATATATATATATATATATATATATATATATATATATATATATATATATATATATATATTTATTTACATCCCTATATCATTTTGACAGCCTTCAATTGGTCATTTAGTATCACTTTGGCATCCACTTGTAAAGTGGCATCCATATACGGACGTCACTTTACTTTTCGTACTTGCCAGGCATCTACCGTCTAAAAATAAATTTTTGTTTTGTCGCCAAAATGATGAAAAATGAAATAAAAGTGTATATAACAGTTCTGCCTATTGCCACTCCGAACGCTAGTGCAGGTACACGTATATTGCAAGTGTATATTTTTCGTTCACAAACGAGTGTATTTGGCAACCGCAAATTTGGCAACTCAGTTTTTATGTTTTTCACATTAAACACAATTCGATTCACTTCAAATCATCACTCGTAGCATCGCACGAACCTCACATTCGAAGAAATTTGTGTTTTAATGTGTAAGTGCTCATTATGAGAAGCTCAAAAATGTTGGCTCTTGTAGGTAAGTGAATGATTATCATTATTAAAAAGTTTTTAGGAAATAATTAATAATTAGTCATATTAATATTTACATTAGTAAAAAACATAAGGCGAAAATTAAGTTTGGCACTTTTTGCAGCATAAACATAGTTTATTAAAAATATTAGGATAACCAGGCGGTTTCCAACCGCCTTATTTATATAAGGAGATCTTTCTCCGCATAATGTTGGAAAATAATTTATATATTATTTTCATTTCAAATTGCGAGAGATCTTTCTCCGCATAATGTTGGAAAATAATTTATATATTATTTTCATTTCAAATTGCGACATTCTTCGAAATCATTAGGCTGTTCAAACATACATAAAATTAACTCAGGGCAAATAACTCTCACTCTCAAACTTTTCTATCCATGATTATATTGATATATTCTAGGTAAGGTAAACAATACAGTTATTGAACAGTTAAGCATTATTTTTCTTTATAAACTTGTAAAACTCAAGCAGACAGGACTTAGCGTTAGAAAGCAGTACTATTAGAAGCACGTATCGTTCCTTCAGTTATGGCTTCACTTGAATATCCTCAATATATTTTGGTGTGTCTTTTTACATAGAATAAGTAAAATATAGTCATTAGACACTTTTATAGCAATTAGACATATTTAAATATTTATTTGACAGAAAAAAAGATTCAGATACATTTATATGTATTATAACTTTAAATTATAAAAATTTTCAATCAAATATGGATATGTTCAATAAACGGCTCATTTCCAAAGACTGTATAGAGTTTACCTAAACTTGCTTTAAAACTATTTTCACACTCGCATTGCACTTCACAGCGTTTCAAAATAAATTACTAATCTGTGTTGAAATGTAAAATATAAATAAATAATTTAAATACAAAACTGCGAAATTTTTTATTATGGTATACTGTAACTGCTTAGGTATGCAATCGAAACAATGAATTTAAAATAATTAAGAAACGAAAAGAGAACTGCACACTCAAAAAGTTATTTTTCCAATATAAATGCTTATTCACATGAAAATATACAGTATTAGACATATAGCTACGACGGACAAATAACTTATATTTGTACATAATACTAATTTTATATAATTATTAATAAATATTAAAATGATTATTGAAAATAAACTAACATTTGACTAATAATGAAATGAATTAGGGTAACGTTTTACCAAATATATTATATTTTAGGGGCCAAACATCCCTTAATGTTCAAAAGTCCACGAAAAATTAATGAAAAAACATGCGGGACTATGAGTATTTCAAAGGTGTCTGATGTTTGAAAGATAATTTTTACGTCACATAAATAATCTGTATTTTGTAATATAATTTTAGGAACCGCTTAATGACATAGCATTAAAAATTGGCAACTTAAATAGCGAAAATGCGGAACATTTTTTTAAAATTGAGGTAATTTGTTTTACGAGAGAATTATTAATTGATATAAATATCTTTTTATGCATTTTCAGATGAATTCAAAATTAGAAAATATTGAACCTGCAGATACAGCAATTGCTAAAATATATGAGGTTTAATTTTATTATTTATAGATTAACATGCTTTAAACAACTAGAACCCCTAATTTTTTTTTGCCATTTTTTAGATAAAATCGAAATCTAATTCCGTTATTTTCGAAATGGAAAATGAGAATTCTTTGTTAAATAGTCATGAATTGACAATTTTTGATGAGGTAATAAATGTATATTTGTTTTGAAGCTTGTGTAATTTTTGTTGCATGTATTACTTTTAGTCTGTTCCACCATCTAATTTATCTTCATATGTATCCGATTCCGAACATATTTCTATCGATAAATAAAAAATACGATTCCAATTAAAATAATCTTTTAATTAATTTTAATACAGAATGAATCATATTTGGAACTATCACCTTATTATGACTCTGATAAGGACCCAGCTTACGAGCCTGATGTAGGTTTCGAAAATAGATAATAATTTAAAACTTTTCTAAATATCGATCAATTCATATAAATGCATGCTTCTATTTATGATCGGAATCTACTTGTTCAGGGGACCTGAACCCAGCTGATATTTTAATAAGTAAACCTAAGAAATCAGAATCACAGCTATTAAAGTCAATCGAAAATTTAGATTCAACGGAAGAATTGAGTAATATTTATCCTCCAATTAAAGAATCGTTTGATTTTCCTAAACGAGAAAAACGCGTTCGCTGTAAAGACTTGTTATTTCTGTGAAACTTCAGTATCAAATTTTAGCAGACATATTAAGAGACATCACATGATGGAAATAGAAGTACAAAAATGTTTCTCTAAGCCCGTCAATAGTAAAGAACGCAAAAATTTAATGACCTTGCTACGAAAAAAAGGAAAATTTTTGAATAATTTGGAAAATTGTACAAGACCTGTGAAAAAACCTAATTTACCATCAGCAGAATTTTTACCGTGTACACATTGTTTAGGATATTACGTAAAGAAACAGCTCTCCAGACATATGAAAAAATGTGTTGCAAATCCGCATACTAGTAAGAGTCAGGCACCACTTTCTGAAGCTCAAAACATGTTAGTTCGTCATTTAAAAATTGATCACCAATTAAAAACTACGGTTTTTCCACGGATGAGAGCAGATTTGGTATCTCTTGTTGCTAAGAAAGACCCACTAATATGTGCGTTTGGAGCACGTTACATTAAAATTCACCGTGAGAAACATTTTATTAATGTGACATCTAGAAAAATGAGAGAGCTATCAAAGCTTCTAATAGAAGTCCGAAAAATTGGACCGAATATTCATCATTTATTTCAAGCTTTGAGACCGGCATATTATGACACAATTGTTTCAGCTACAAAAAAGGTATCAAAGTATGACGTAGAGAAAGATTTATATGCTTCACCAACATATGCAATAAACATTGGCACAGCCTTAAAGCAATGTTGTGATATTGCCATTTTATTTGCAATCAAAAGAAAAGGCATGTTTGTTTCTCCTAAAACTGGCAAAACGGAAGCTGATTTAAGGACCATGATAGAACTGCTAAAATCAAATTGGAAATTTGATGTGCCTTCTCAAGCAGCAGACGATCTAAGCAGCCAAAAATGGAATAAAATCACTATTGTACCCCTAGCTAGTGACTTGAAATTATTCCATGATTATTTAAATAGAAAGGCAAATGAATCCGTTACGGAATTAAAAGCTAACAAAACCAATAAATTAGCCTACATGTAGATCAAGGAAGTAATATATTGCAAAACGATATTACTAAATCGTAAAAGACCAGGGGAGCTAGAGAGGCTCTTTGTACATACTTATGAACAATCTGAAATAAAAAAATCCCAAAATTATGAAGAGTTTGCCGAAGTTATCTCTCCTACAGAAAAGATTTTAATGAAGCGGTTTAAACGAATCATCATTCGTGGTAAACGAGGACGAGGTGTTCCAGTCCTCTTTGGAAGCGATGTTCAAAATCACATAAAAATTCTCTTAGCATTTAGAGATCAATTTGTTCCAAAAACTAATTTGTATATTTTCGGTAGACCAGGTTTAAATACTCCGATTTGTGGTTACAAAAATTTGAAAAAACACGCTTTGGCTAGTGGAATTCAGCATCCAGCCGCTGTAACTGCAACAAAATTGAGAAAGCATCTCGCTAAAATTACCCAAATTTTCAATTTAAATTCCATCGAAATTGAACAATTAGCAACGTTTATGGGTCATACTGATGGCATCCATACAAAAGCATATCGGCTTCCAGATGATGTTTATCAGACAGCAAAAATCTCAAAATTATTATTGCTTATGGAAAAAGGAACAGCGGCACAATTTAAAGGAAAGCCTTTGGATGAAATAGATGTAAACATGGAAGAAAATGTACTTGATGAAAGAGATTACTCTGATACGGACGGAGAAGATATAAATATAATAGATCACATTTATGAAAATAATAAGAATGATTTATCAAAAAATACTGTTGACATAGAATTATCGAAAGAAAACGATAAATCAAACAAATTAAATGAAAACAACCTTAAACAAAAGAGACAACTGATACCATGGACGGAAGAACAGAAAAGAATTGTCAATGAACATTTTATTAATCATATATCTACAAAACGACCTCCCAAAAAATCTGAATGTATGGAATTAATAAATTTACACCCTGATATCTTACACAATAAAAACTGGCTTAAAATTAAGGTTTATATACAAAATAAATGTAGTAAATAAATTAATGAAGGTGTTTAAATATTTCTGTATGCTTGTTTGATACATAATAAAACCTCTTTATTACGTAGAACAATAATTTTCATTAATGGCTGCACTAGTTATATAAATCATATATCAACTGGTGATTCATTCATAACTTCTAATTAGCTTATCATTTCTCTGTACCATGGGAAATGCTAAATCAACAGTTTAATAGTATATATAGTTACTAACACTCTTTGTTAATGGATCAGTGTATCTCGAAACGTATTGTAATTAGCTGTAGCAAACTTAATAAATAAATGTTTTTAAAAAGAATAATTTTAAACCAACATTCATAAGTGGCGCAGTCGGTAGGATACCGAAAACGTTTTTCTGTCGAAATTACGAACCAAGAGAAGAGCCAACAGAGCCAGCAACGCTAGTGCCAAGGTCTTCCACAACTTTAAGCTACCTACAGCATCTGATTCCGGTACACAGAGTCCGCAGAGCGAGTACCCGTATCGTCAGCCTACAAGAGCACGAAAATCTCAACCACCAGGTCAAAACCTCAACCACCAGGTCGAAACCTCAAGCTACAGATGAAGATTTCATCTTTTATCATCGCAGTCTACATAGTGACACTGTGAGGTAAAACTATTACATATTAACGACTGGACGAATCACTGTTTAATAATCAAACAAATTAACGCAGGATCGAATTACTGTAACAGTAATAAAATATTTTAAAATAAATATTCTATCTATATAATTAGATAATTTTTAAATAACTTAAAATATAATTTTATTCAGAAATGTCTGACCGAACAGGAAAGATAAATTTTGCTTTAAACTCTATTCCAACTTACAATGGCGATCCTAATAAATTAAATACATTCATAAATTCTGTAAATGTAGTTCAAAATTTATTTGGTACGTTAAATCCACCACTAGATGAATTTGATAAAACAATTTCATTTTTAAACATACGAAGTAAAATAACGGACAAAGCGTTAGACAGCATAAAAGATTTAGACATTCAATGCTGGAATGATCTTAAAACTCATTTAGTTTTAAATTTTAAAGACAAAACTACATCTTATACAATAATAAACGAAACACTAAAAATTCAGAATATTAAAATCCATACAAACTATTAGAGATTACAAAAGAAAAATTTTTAGCTTTCAAGTCACGTTTAGGTATTGAAATAAATGACATTAATAAAAAAATGGCTATAATAGAATGTTCGGAAAAATTAATTATAAATAATTTCATATCTGTGATAGATGATCCTCATAGAAATAACTTAGCTACCAGAAATCCAAGTAGCCTAATAGATATTGAAACTCTTTTGCAAAACGATTTCCAATATTTAAAACATTTTCCATCAACTACGAAACCTGTAATTCAATATCAAAAACAGCCAAATGTCGCATTTAAACACATTCCCAGATCAAACTTTCCCACTGGTCCTATCAAGTTTAATAACACCTCACAACCAAACAGAAATTTTGCCCCAAGAATGCAAGTTAGAAATGCGCAAGATATAAAACCAGTACCCATTTCTATCCAAACTAGACAAAATAACAACCCACAAAGTACTAGATTTTTGAATAACAGACCACCAAATTTTGAGTTTGAAGAATTAAATAATACCGAACTTCAATATATAGATGAAAATGAAATATCAAAAAACGTTGACGATTTAGAAAATAATTGCGAACAATTTGAATTAAGTAATACTCATGACAATTCTTTTTTAGAGATAACTCCAATAGATTTAGAGGAGAAATCCTAAACATTATTTGCAATTCTAAATTACCATTTATTAAAGTACGTGATTATGTAATATTGTTAGATTCTGGTTCATCAATAAATTTAATCAATAAAAATTATGTTTACACAAATAAAAATAAATTTAAAATTTTAAAGGAAAAATTCACATTTACAACTGCTACCGGCGAACACACGGGAAATGAATAAACTATTTTAAAAATTGAAAAAATAGAAATTAAATGTTACCTACACAACTTTCATAAACAATTTAATATTTTGTTAGGAATACCTGCTTTAATAGATTTAAAAGTTAATATTGATTTCTCAAATAATGATATTAAAATCCAAAATAAAAAATTTAAACTTAATTATTTCAATTCTAAAAATAACATATATTTCCAAAATGTTGATACCATTCATGTTAGAGCAGATCATTTAAATAAAGAAGAAAATCATGCACTATCTAAAATTTTAATGAAATACGAATCACTATTTTCAAAACAAGATCAAATTTTATCTCATACAAGTGCAATAAAACACGAAATAAAAACGAATGATGAAGTTCCAATTTACTCAAAATCTTATCGCTATCCGGAATATTATAAAAACGAAATTAACAATCAAGAAGAAAAACTTTTAATTGACGGAATAATTCGAGAATCTTATTCACCTTGGTCATCCCCGGTATGGATGGTTCCCAAAAAACTCGATGCTTCTCAAAAAAGAAAATTTAGAATGGTAATTGATTACAGAAAATTGAATTCAAAAACTATCGACGACAAATTTCCCATTCCAAATATTACCGACGTTCTCGATAAATTAGGAAAAAATATTTACTTTACGACGCTAGATTTAATGTCAGGATTTCACCAGATACAAATGGACGAAAATAGTATTCCAAAAACTGTTTTCAATACAGAAAAAGGACACTTCGAATTTTGTCGAATGCCCTTCGGGCTAAAGAATGCGCCCGCTACATTTCAAAGAATGATGAACTTTGTGATACGCGATTATATAAACAAGATATGTCTAGTATATTTAGATGACATTATCATTCTCGGTACTTCATTACAGGAACATATAGAAAACATAACAAAAATATTTGCTACATTAAAACAATATAATTTAAAAATACAAATTGATAAATCCGAATTTTTAAGAAAGGAAGTGGCTTATCTTGGCCATATTGTTTCACAAGATGGTGTTAAACCCAACCCTACTAAAATTCAAGCTGTAAAAGACTTTCCTATTCCAAATACCCCTAAAGAAATAAAATCTTATTTAGGACTATTAGGATACTATCGTAAATTTATTCCAGATTTTTCCAAAATTACGAAATCCCTGACTAAATGTTTAAAAAAAGGTAATACAATTAATATAGACAACGAAGAATATGTAGAATCATTTGAACACAGCGAAACATTATTAATTAACGCACCTATATTGCAGTACCTCGATTTTTCTAAACAATTTATCTTAACTACAGACGCTAGCAAATATGCTATAGGAGCGGTACTAAGTCAGAATGTAAACGGCAAAGACTTACCGATAGCTTACGCTAGTAGAACCTTAAACGATCACGAAATAAATTACGACGCAACAGAAAGAGAATTACTTGGTATAGTTTGGTCCACGAAATATTTTCGACCTTACTTATACGGCCCAAAATTCAAAATTAGAACTGACCATCAACCGCTTATCTGGCTAATGAATCTAAAAGACCCTAATAGTAAACTTATCAGATGGAAAATAAAATTAGATGATTATTCTTATGAAATAGAACACAAAAAAGGAATCTTAAATAATAATGCCGATGCCCTTTCACGAATTAGACCAAAATACAAAATTCATAAAACATTTAATAACATTTTTGACAAACCATGTAATTTAGTACACTGCATCTCTAAAGATAAAAGACTAGACAAAGGATTTGCAAAGTAAAACTTATTTAAATAACCACAATAAAAATATAGGCGAAATTTTTATACAACCAATTTACAACAAATATAAATTATTTCATTTAGTAACTAAATTAAATTATTTTTCTAAACCAGACAAAATTGACATTAACAAATGTTTAACTAATTTAAGAGATTACTGCATTCATAACGATATATTTGAATTGCATATGCCTAAAATCTGCAGTGGTCTAGATAAAACAAAATTTGAAATTATTGAAAATCTAATAAATCAAATATTTAAAAAGAGTCATATTCAGATAATAGTTCACGAACTAAAAAACGAAGTTTTTGTTAATGATAACGAAAGTATTATTGCACAAATTAACAACGACGATTTAAAAACATGTCATTCGGCAGATGAAAGCGAAACCAATGGAATTATTTATAAAGAAACTTATATTAATATTGGGAAAAATCAATTAATAATAAAAACACACGATAAACCAACTGAAGTAAAACTAAAAAGACTGTTTGGATATGCTAAACAAAGATTGACAATTCATTTAAATAATAATAATTTACACGAAGAAATATTTCAATTTATTAAAGACTATTTAGTGCCTAAAATAAATTACTACTGTTTAATAGACACCGAAATAATTTTAACAATAAATGAAATTTTACAAAATAAATTTACTAAAGAATCTTATCGACTAATACAATGTGAACAAATATTAGAAGATGTAGAAACAATAAACGATCAAATCGAAATTATTAATAATTACCATCTAGGCAAAACAAATCATAGAGGTATTTTAGAAATTTACACAAAATTAAAACGTAAATACTATTGGCCTAAATTACAAAATGACATTCAGAAATTTATAAATAATTGCGAAATTTGTCAAGTAAACAAATATGAACGGCAACCATTTCAATTAAATGATAATTTAACAAAAACAAATAAATTTCCTTTTGATATAGTACATATAGACACACTTACATTAGAAAAAAAGAAATACTTTACAATCATTGACGCTTTTTCGAAATTTGCCCAAATTTACTTTATTAAATCAACTGACGCCGTAAATATAACGGAATGTTAGTTAAATTTCTTCAGTAAATATCAATTTCCAAATGAAATAATACACGATAGCGGTGTCGAATTTAATAACAGCCTCGTAAAAGAATTGCTCAAAATGTATAAAATTAAAATGCAGATAACGTGTGTCGATAACCCTAAAAGCAATGGAGTAATAGAAAGGTTTCATTCCACCATAATCGAACATCTCCGAATAATTAATCAAAGTAAAGAATTCGACAGTACTAAATTTGAAAATAAATTAAACTTTGCCTTAATTGCGTATAACAATTCTATTAATTCAACTACTAAATATACACCAAACGAAATATTATTTGGTGCTGATAAAGACAAAAAAATTTTCAATACTAATGATACCACGAACGATTATTTAATTGTTTATAATAATAAATTAAAATTACTTCACAACAATATTAAAGAAAATATTCAAATAGAAAAAAATAAAAGATTTTAAAAACAAAATAGATTAGATACTAAACCGACGGAATTGCCAACCAAAATATTAATTAAAGAAGGCAAAAGAAGAATTCAAAAAATTAAGAAACCCCTCTTTAAAATACACAAAATCGAAGAATATAATCCCAAGTTAGGAGTTATTAAAGCAGAGAATAAAGGCAAACATAAAATAGACAAAATAAAAAAACCTAGACTTTTTGTTACAGATGTAGCATCTACATCAGGAGTGACGAAGAACTAGAGGTTATCACAGATAACCCTGGATTAAATATTTTAGATTTAGGGAACGTTTATATTTATATAAACTCACATTACTCATATTATACTTATAATATTACGAATATAGAAATAGAATATCTTAAAATCGGCAGTTATAAAACTGATATAGAATTAAAGCTTAATAATAGTAAGTTTTTCATAGCAACAGAAACATATAAAAATATATTAAACTTTAATTACGATAGACTAACCAATAAAATAAATAATTTATTTACTCATAAAAGAAATAAAAGAGGATTAATTAATGGTATAGGCAGTATTATAAAAACAATATCAGGCAACTTAGACGCTGAAGATGGCGAAAAATATGATAGATTGTTCGAAAAAATAAATAATAACCAAAAAATACTACAAACACAAAATTTAGAAACAATTCGACTTAATACAGAAATGATTAAAAGATTTAACGAACAAATAGAAAATATTAAACATAACGAATTAACTTTGCAAGCTCGAATAAAACACATAGACGTTATTATAAAAACTAACTACGATTGGCAAAATATTTTAATTATCAAGGATACAATTAATCAATTAATTTTGTTAACAATAAATTTAATTGAGATCATTACAGAAATTGTAACCAGCCTGACGTTTTGTAATTTGAATAAATTACATAGTTCTACAATGTCATTAGATGAATTAAAACGTATAACCGACCAAATAAATTCGGAAGCAAATTTCTGGGACATAACTTCACAGATCACATGTTGACAGACAATAAAATAGAATATTTTTTAGAAATTCCTGTATATGAAAATAACGTCGAAGGAAAACTGTTACAAACAACCCCTATTCCTGTAATTAGTGAAATCAAAATGTTTATGTTAAATGAAAATAAAGAACTTATAATTCAAAATAAAAAACAACTAATGTTAACTGATAACTGTATTAAAATAAAACAAAATTTTTATTGTAAAACTAATTATATTGAAGTCAATAAATACTTAAACGAAATTCTTAATAAACAAATAAACAAAGAATGTAAATATCATACGATATATGAAGGATTCGTTGTAATAAAAAAACTGATAACCTAAATAATAAATGTACTGAATATGTTAAACGTAAGCAAATTAACGGAGTTTATAAATTCAAAACAAATAAAAATTGTATGATTAACAATTATAAATTAGAAAATTATATAACTAACGCAAAAGAAATAATATTTGAAGATATTAAATTTAAAATCGAAAATAAACAATTAAGTAACAGAACAATTGAGTTAGAACAAATAAATAAACAAAACATTGTAATAAATGATATACCTATGTTACAAAATTCAAATGTTCAAAATAATACTAGTATCTATAGTATAGTTCACACTGTTATTATAATTATCGTAATAATTACTATTTGTTTGATTATATGTAAAAATAAAATTAAACTACGAAAGAAACTCCCCAATATCACAGAAACTATCCTTCAAAATTCTGAAACCCCTATGAACGAAACCCCATTCTAGGACGGAGGAGTTATATAAATCATATATCAACTGGTGATTCATTCATAACTTCTTGTTAGCTTATCATTTCTCTGTACCATGGGAAATGCTAAATCAACAGTTTAATAGTAATGTATTTAGCTGTAGCAAACTTAATAAATAAATGTTTTTAAAAAGAATTATTTTAAACCAACATTCATAAGTCACTCGTAATTGTAATATTCGAATTAAATATTTGTGATATTTTATTTTACAGCTATATCATAGTTTAATCTGTCAGCCGACACTCATAAAATTGAGCAAATAATATTTAAATACGACGTTAAGAACGGCAACATCGCCGGATGCTGTTTTACTGATGCAATAAAACTTATATATTGGCATGGATGGCAGATTCACGGGCATGTAAATGAAAAATATACGCTGGAGACAACATTAACTGTAAAATAAAAGGATGTCAAAATGACCTTGTTTTGAAAGTGAAATGTATATTTTAAAATTACACATTTGTCAAATTTGAAACGTCTACGCTTATTGTTAGATAAAATTAATCAATATACTTCTTATAACCCTTGGATATCTCAAGTATTTAAGGTAGATGCCAGAACCCACAAACCATGAAAGGATGCCGAAATGACAGGGATGTGTATATATATATATATATATATATATATATATATATATATATATATATATATATATATATATATATATATATATATTTATATATATATATATATATATATATATATATATATATATATATATATATATATATATATACACATCCCTATGTCATCTTGGCTTCGAACGTAGCCTTAATCTGTTATACGGTCAAGTATACACATACATACCTACATAGATATTATTTTTGACTTTAAATATTTATTCATTAATCAGTCGGGTATGTGATTATTGATTTTATGATAATTGAACTAATTCAAATATATAAAAGCAAACTAATCCTAGCATATTTAGCAGTGTTTCAGATTAGTCATTATTGTCATTATAATAAATAGCTAATGAAAATACGTTTCGAAGTACAAACAGAATAATCTCACTTACTCCTAACGTATTCTTTTAAGAAATTATAAACAATCGTGGTCGCATATTTTTTGTATTATTATTCGTTTTTATTATAGAAAAATAGATGAAAATTCCACATTAAAAACTACGTCAACTGTAATCGAATCACATTCAAATGCAGTTGCATCAGCAGATTCTGATTCATCACTGCTTTCATTTCCATCGAACTTCTCTGAAGAATCGAAATATTCAGATATTCCTATATCTTCAGAGACAGTTACTGAAAATGTTTGCTATCCAGAAGGGAGAAGAATCTTTGGTATTCAATTTTTAATTAGCCACCTATACAAATTTTCCAATCATAAACCGTTTGCTTGTGGATTAAACGATATGACATTTGTGAAAGAAAAACGATGTGGTTACTATAGTGAATTTGAATTTAAATGTAAAATGTGTAATTTAACGCTGGACTTATCTACTGAAAAAAATAATCAGAAAAATAACATTAATATGAACATGGTGCGAAGTCCAATTTGCACAGGACAAGGCTACGAAAGTTTAGCTGAACAATCGGCTGTAATTAATATGCCCAGTCTTTACAAAGTAACACATCTGAAAATGCAAGAGGAAATTAATATAGCATTGAAAGATGTGGCACTGGCGGCAATGAAAAAAGCTGCTGAAGAGGTAGCAAAATATGCCATTGAAGAGGGTAGTGTGTATGATCAGGGATATCCATTAATTACAGTAGTAAGTGATGGATCGTGGACCAAGAGATCACATCTATCCAACTATAATTCCTTATCAGGTGTAGCATGTATAGTAGGATTTAGGACGAAGAAAGTACTTTTCATAAGTGTTCGAAATTCATACTGTTGTATATGTGCTAAACAAACAGAAGATAATTCCGAAACAACATATGTGTGTTTTAAAAATTGGAAACAATCTGCTTCTGCAATGGAAGCCGACATTTTGGCGGAAGGTTTTAAAATGAGTGTTGAGATGTATGGAATAAAATATAAAAGACTTATAGTGGTTTTATATAGAAAAAATTAACACTACATTTAACATTTAAGGCTAAGAAAAAGATAAACACCATGTTAACCAGTGTTGTCGTTTATACAGAATTTAAAACTACATTTCTTTTTAACGCTAAGCTAACAAGTTGACCAACTTCTATCTTTCTTATTAATAGAGATGAACAAAACCTCGTTCTTTATTTACCTAAGATCAGTTCAGTAGGAAAAACACATTGCGCAAGCGTGACCGGGTACACATGTATTGACAAGTACAACATGGTTTCGTCCAGTTTCGTTACGTTTATCGTCCGTTACACCACGTGCTCTATTTTCTTTTTGGTTTCGCTTTTGTTTTGTTAATAAATTGTTGTTTTTCTATTTGTTTTTCTGTTTTCTGTCGTTATTGTTATATTAACAATGGACAGCGATTTAATTGATAATGTCGAAGACTACTCTATATTGGACGAAAAGAGAAGTGTGGGCTTCCGCAATAAAGTTAGCAAAGAAAATGCATGGAGACGTATTGCCCAAGTGATGACGCTAACAGGTATGTGATATGCAACTAAATTTGCTTGTTAAAAGTTAAAATAAGACGATGTTGTAATTTTGAATTTATTCTAGTTTCAGAGTGTGAATCCCGGTGGGTATCTTTGCGGTCTCGCTAGACAGCTTAGACAGCAAAGAAACTTCGGGCTGTGCGGCGTCCACTCGGCCCCAGTGGGTTTGGATGGAGAGAATGAGATTTTTGGAGCAGCACGTGCGAACAAGAAAGTAATATGGAGTAATAAAAATAATATAAAAGATGGAAATTAATGCTTCTTTTCATTTTTCAAGACATCTGGTAGTATTTACTTAAAGACATCTGTATGCACGCCATCACCGCAAGATATGAAGGTGATGCCGCCATCTTTCTCGCTAGATGAGGGGCTGGAGGGCAACACCAGCGAGGACAATTCGTTCAGAACTATTCAAGATTTGACGCGACAAAGGTCTTCGGATAGAGCCGGACCGTCCGGCTTGTCAAAGTCGAGTGACGACTCTTGCTCAAGAGCCACACCCAAGACACCCACCACTTCGGATGGAGCCGGTTCATATGGTCTGCAAAGACCCGCTAGCAACGTCGAAGTGACCGAGATTATAAGACGCGACTAGAGGGGAAAACGAAGAATGCTGGAAACACCAGTCGCAAGCTTCGAAGGTGCGTGCTAATCGTTGGCTAATTATTACAGTGCCATGATAAATGAAGAGGACCCCGACATTATATTTGGGAAAAGCGTTGGAGTATTAATAAAAAGTTTATCGCCCAACACAAAAAGACGCAGGCAGGTGAAAATTATGGACGTTGTTTTTGGGGTGGACAGCGATTAATAAAAAATATATTTATTAAATACTTTTTATTACTTTGTTTTATTTGAAAATAATTCCAGTTTCTTTTCCTTTTTTCCGCAAACACAATTCACATTTATTATATACGAATTTGATAAATTCTGAGGTTAACGTTAGTTTACTTCCAAATAATAATTAATATAATAGTTAATAATAATGATAATAGTTAACTTCTAAATTATCTTTAATAATGTATTGTACTGAAATAACTAAATTACAGTAGTTTTAATATAATCGTCTGTCCTCATAGAACCTCTATCAATGAGAGATTCTTGCCATGGTGCTGAACCAAATGGACTTATAAAATAATTAGCCAAATGTTCTCTGTATTCCCTCACAATTCTACTGGAGTTGTTTGCACCCACGCGACCAATCGATGTTAAACTTCGCTCTTCTCTCCAATGACCATAGTGGAAAGTCCCTTCGTCGTCCACAAAATCAGCAAAACCGGTTGGGCAGTATTTACGCTCAGAAGGCGGCAAATCCATCTCACTAGATTGGATATAATTGTGTAATACCACAGCTGCTTTGGTGAATAATTCACAATTTTCCACGTTAGCTATTATAGGCTTCCTGAAAATCCGCCTTCGTTGGAAAAATATATACCGAACGTATTTTCAGTACATAGCCTTGCCCTCGATACTCTATAATTAAAAATACGTTTTCGGTTATCCAAATGATCTCCGGGGTACGGACGCATTATTCTTGTATGCAAGGGGAAAGCTTGATCGGCGACTAAGAAATACGGCAAGAGTGCCTCACTTCCTGGTAATGGTTTTCCACGAGGCATATTGATTCCTCATGCATAATCGCAGAACCAAAACCTGAATTTTTGAAAGTAGGGCTATCGTGATTCGAACCCGCACCACTGATGTCCACCATTGTGAAGAGGATTTGAACAGAAAAAGAGTTTGTAAACATAAGTGAGTTTACCAACTTGAAAAATAAGGTTAAGTTATAGTGATTTAATAACAGTGTCTAAATAGACTGTGAAAATCAACAATACATAAGTGCTAGTAATCAAGCGGCCGGGCCGCTGCATTTCCACAACGAAACTCAAAATCAATATTATAGTGTCCGGGCTACTACATCAAAATAGTAGCAGTGCGGTGATAGCGTACGGGTTAGTGATACGTCAGCGCTGTACAATTGCAGATCGCTCCTAGAAGCACCACATTGGAAAATATGGACTCCATACAGGGTAAGTCTATATACAAGCCCTCAACTGATGACCAAATTAATTTGCTTTTGACAAGTCAACTAAATTCACCTCTCACACTTGATGAGCGCCGCACTCTTATACTCCTTCTTTACGAGAAAACCCGTGCCCTTGAGGAAAAATTAAGTCAAGCTATGATACTTATTGAAACTTTCACCCACTCGAAAATGACAATAGACGACGATGAAGATGATGTAGAGTCAACGATCTCGGAAACTCCCACGACTACCGCAGATGACAGTGACTCAGCCGAGTCAAACATTTCGCATAGGTCCAAACGAAAACTCTACTCAAACCAAATGCTCAGGCGCAAACTGACGCACCAAAAAATACAACAGCTGTAAAGCTGCCAAAAGTTCCACCAATCATGATTAGAACTAAAGATAACACTTACCACATCATCAAATACTTAACGGGCAACAAGATCAAAATAATAAGCGCTACTAACAAAAGCGACTGTGTTATTTTGAAAGTAGAAAGTTCAGATGACTTCAGAAAGACAATAAAACTTTTGGAAGTCAAAAACATACCCTTCCACACTTACCAATTACAGGAAGAGAAACCCCTGAAAGTTGTAATCAGGGGAATTCCAGAAGGAATCCCCATTGAAGAGGTGCAAGAAGAACTTGACTACTTGGACCTCCCAATCCTCAGTGTTACAAGAATGAAGTCCGGTCCCAATCGAATTCCTCTACCAATGGTAATTGTACAATTATCAAAGCCTAATGAAAACAAATCTTTAATCTTGAGAAACGTGGTTACCTAAAAGTTAGAGTAGTCACTTCGCTCTTCTGCCAAAATTAACCAGCAATTTGGGCACGGCGCAAGCCGCTGTCGTGCTCCTCCAAAATGCCTGAAATGCGCCGAAGGCCACTTAACGGCAACCTGCCCTAAAGTGAACAAAACTACGCCTGCCAAATGCGCCAACTGCAATGGCCCCCACACGGCGAACTACAGAAACTGCCCAAAAGCTCCTAAACGCTACCAACCAAGGACCATCTCCGAACACCGATCAACACCCGGCAATGATATTCCCAAGAAACCAGCAAAATCGCAAAACCTCGCCACTACCGGAGAAACGTTTGCCAATATTACGGCAAAAAATATTAACCAAAACAATGCGAACCCATTACCTCAATCCAAAACAAAAACGTCGGTCACCCAATCCGATCACAATCATAAAATCCTAAAGACATTAACCTCACAAATAGAAGCCACGGCGGGAACGGATATAACATCAATCCTCCTAAATACAATAAGCCAACTCATCAATCATAAATAACACAGCAACCGCATTTGACTCTCTGAACGTCATATTTTATAACGCAGATGGCATCAAGAACCAAATTCTCGAACTAAAAGAATTCATAAAAAACTACAACTAAGATGTAATGTTGTTAAATGAAACCCATTTAAAACCCTGCGATTAATTGAAGATTTGCAATTATGTCGTCTACCGGAACGATAGACTTCACAACAAAGGTGGGGGAACAACCATTATTATTAAAAAAAGTTTGCCTCACTACCCAATTCCAACCCCTGCTCTCCAAAATATCGAAGCTACCATCATCGATCTACTCGTCCCAGCAAACAACAAATTAAGAGTGATATCGACCTATAATTCTCCACAAAACTGCATCCTTCCAAACGACCTCAACCTGCTACTAGATGGGCAATCTCCAACCCTAATCGCTGGGGATCTAAACGCGAAACGTCCTAATTGGAATAGCAACGTTGCTAACAGAAATGGTAAAATTCTACAAAACTATATAACAAATAAAAACCTATCTGTATCAGCCCCACTTTCACCAACAATCTACCCCAAAGCAGGGGGTATACCGGACGTCATCGACATAGCTATCTTGCAAAACATATCGCTGGTTCACAACATAAAAGCAATTACTGCCCTAAATTCTGATCACAATCCTGTCCTCTTAGAACCATTCCAATCAAATCCGTTCACATTACAAATCCCAACATTAAAAAAAGTCATTTGGCCGGTCCTCCAAAATCTCATAGAAAACCGAATTACAGCGCCGTTTAATATCACCGATAACTTCAAATTGGAGGACGCAATTAAAACGCTCTCGAAAACAATTGTAGACACAATAAGAGATTCCGAACAAACAAAACCACGCCCAAAAATAAATCAAACACCTCAACATATAAAAGTCCTTATTAAAAATAAAAACAGGGCTCGTCGCAGGGTTGTTATAAAAACCACTTTTTTTGATTTTGACCAGTACACTGGTCAAAACTGGTTTTAACCGTCCTAAACTGGTTTAAACCATACATAACTTAAAGTAATAATTATTAAAATTTTACTATGCGTTTTTAAAACCGACATATAAATACTCGAAAAATATTTTATTTATAAACAATATTTTAAAACTAACTTCTTGTTTTTCATCTATTTTTACTGAAATGTAACATGAAAGTTCGTTCGTCGTGTTGTGCAAGTTGAAACATGAATACAAGGTGCGTGTATGAACGAGCTAACTAGATCTTTCGTGCATTATTGTGCTCTGTGTGATGGGTGTACAAGTTAACACTTGTAAGTTTACTATTTCTATAAAAGGGAAGTATATTTTAACTGCAGTTCGCCGGTGGACTGGTTCGTTGGTAGCTTGCTTGTCGCGAGATAAGTAAGTTAAGCGACGCGCCGTGCTGTGTGAGCTTGGATGGGTGACCGTTCAAGTGGAGCAGCCCGCTGGTAGGGTTCACTAGTGGCAACACTAGTGAACGGCAGGTTTCCCGCGGGTTCTCCGGTTTCCCCTGTCCAGGTACACCAGCCATACTGACGCTCGGCCCTGAATCGAAACGTCACCTCTCGTGTAAACCTCGTAGTTTACGTCATGTGACAAGTAGAAACAGGGGCCAATAGCAGCTACAATAGGCAGCTAGTTGCAGCACTAGCGCCTGTGGCAAACACGGAAACACAAATACAACACTTCGGATAGGTACACTGCACTACACTGACACAATACACCCTGAAGAGGCCCCAGTGGCCTATAATAGAGCACTACGCTAAAATCAAATCAATCAACTGCAGTTCAGTCGACTAAATATTTCAAAGCAAGTAGTCTGAGCTCTGGCGTTGGAAGTTTAATATTTTCAGGTATGCAAGATCATTGTATATTTTTGTAATAACTATTTTTTAAATTAATGTGGATCATATAAATTTGTTTATGCTACCGTAAATATAATCCTAATTTTTATTTTTGCAGAGTTATGTATTCATCAGGAAAAAAGAACCTTGGACGTCAACACAAAAGTCCTGTTTGGGGTGTTTTTACTGAAATATCCAGTGAAAGTGGAAAAATTACTGGTCAGGAGTGCAAGGAATGCGGACAAATTGTAAGCAGCAAAGCTCTGCGAATGAAAAAACACAGACTAACTTGTAGCGTAGTACAATCTAAATCTGAAGCTAGTAAACGCGTATTGTCTTCTGACTCTGAAGATGACGTTCCTCTTCAACAACACATCATCCGCAGCCGCAGCTCCTCTACAACTTCAGCATCTCCTAGTACTAGCAGTAGCAGTATAAGTATAAAAAAACAGATAAGTACTCCTAGTACGTCAGGAAGTAAAAATTTCCTGCAGCCCAAAATATTATCCCATGTTTTTACTACAACAACAACACAAGCTGATCAATTAGATTTAGACGTTGCTCGCTATATGTTTTCATGTAATGTACCATTTAGTCACGTTGGAAAATTTTATTTTCAAAAACTGTTAAATAATTTACGACCCGGATATAAACCACCAACGAGACAGAAACTTGCAACCAAATTATTAGATACTATTCATAATGAAGTTGTTACAGAGGCTTCAAATTATTTATAAGGAAAAATGGTCACTCTTGTTCGGGATGGTTGGTCAACCATTCACAATGATCCCGTCGTAGCTAATTGTAATTCTTAGGGCGATATAACTTTTTTCTTATCTGCCATTGCTACAGGAGCAAATCATAAAACTTCTGAATATTGCCTAACATTAGCTCTTGATGTCATCAAAGAAGCAAAAATAAAATTTAATTGTAGTGTGAGAAGTTTCGTTAGTGACAATGAAAATAAAATGGTTAAAATGCGCGATTTATTAAAAAATGAATTGTCGGAATTACAAGACGGTGATTTTTTTATAGTTTACGGTTGCGCGGCACATTACCTGAATCTTTTAGGCACGGACATATCAAAATTAAATTCCATAAATAAATTAATCAACCAAATAATAGAGGTACAGAAGTATTTTCGAAATCACCACGTAGCTAAGGGATATTTAAAAGAATGTGATGGGTCCGTAATTCCTCAATTACCCGGTGAAACTAGGTGGAATAGCCAACTTGTTTGTATACAAACGTACCTACGCAATAGTGAGTATTTTATAAAAATTTGCGACAAATATGAACAAGAAATAGATAATAAAATAAGCTCTATTTTAAATAAAGTAGTTATTTATAAAGAAATAAAAAATTTGGAAAAACAATTAAAACCAATCTCGGCTTCTTTAGACCGACTACAAGCTGATCATGCATTATTAGCAGATGTAGTTCGTGATTTTATTATATTGGAGACGGAAGACAATTTAAAGCCACATAAAAAAAATATTCTGCAGAGAAAATTAAATTGTGTTACTCCTGCACATTATTGTTCATATATATATATATTACATCCCAAATATATGGGTGAAACATTAAAAGCTGAAGAGGAGGAGCTAGCTCGACAATGGATATTAAATGAAATAGACGAAAATATTTTGATTTTAATAATTAATTTTAAAGCACAGGTTGACCCATTCCTAAAATCATATTTTCTTGAATCAGTAAGAACCAGTGTTAAACCACATGTTTGGTGGTCGTCACTGACTGGCGTTGATAAAAAATTTACTACTTTTGCAAGCCATCTACGAACTTGCGTTGCCTCTTATGCCGGAATCGAGCGAATTTTTTCAAATTTTAGTTTTGTACAAACCAAACTACGAAATAGATTAGGCCTAAAAACTGCCTCCAAATTAGTAACATGTTACAAAATGTTAAATTTCAAAACTAAACAGGATGCTAAGGTTGCTAGTTGCTATTAATGTATAATTTTACTTATCATTATTATTATATATTTAGGTATGAATTTTAACAATTGATACAGAATGTATTTTCTTTACTGTATATTTTTCCTATTTTTATATTTTACTACGCAATGTTGTTTAAGTTTATTTCATATATTATATCTTGTAATAATCTTTATATTCTGTGATTACTTACAATAAAAAACATATTCTGTTTCCAGTAAGCACAGCAGGTGCCGCGTTTTCCCCAGCTTTGTTAGCACAAAATCTTGCTGACTGGTGTGCAAGTCGTAGCTTAACTTTAAATGCTAAAAAATCAGTCATTATGAAATTCTCTACAACCAAATCCGACTCCAGCATACTACTTAAATGTAACAACCAGTCAATTCCCCAATGTAACAGTCACAAAATTCTAGGCGTTCATGTTTGTGAGAATCTAAAATGGGACTGTCACACAAGCGATATTTGCAAAAAACTCGCGCCTCTTTGTTACGCTATCAAAAGACTTGCACAGATTACAAATGTCAACACAGTAAAATCGTTTTATTTTGCCAAATTTTATACTATTATGGCATATTGTATTATTTTTTGGGGCGGTTCCCCCGCAGCAGCGCGCATTTTCACGCTACAAAAACGGGCTGTAAGAAACATGTTTAAATTACATTACCGGACTTCATGTAAAGAGATCTTTAAAAAGAATCATATGTTAACTTTTCCATGTATGTACATATTTAATGTGATTTTATTTTTAAGACAAAATCAAGACAAAATTCCAAACACGCGCACGAGTATAACACCAGAGGTAAAAACTATTTTGTAATACCAAAACACAAATTAATGTTAACCCAACAAAATCCTCTCGTACTAGGCGTTAAGCTGTATAACCATTTACCTCTAGACTTAAGAAACATTGTATCTTTTAATGTATTTAAACACAAGTTAAAAAAGCTACTTATTGAGAAATGTTACTACTCACGAAACGAATATTTGCAAGACACATTTAATCTATATCTTGTATGTTAATTTTTTTTTTTTCTTTTATCGTTTTATATAATATGTTGTTGACTTACCATATGTCGAATGTTTTTTTGATCTCTTTGGCGAATAAATTTATTATTATTATTATTATTATAAATACAATTCAATACTTAACTTCTTTCCACCAACAATTATAGTAAATAAATCAATATATTATGTTAGTACTTGTGAATTCATGTCGATTAATTAGTACTCGATAAAAACCAGTGGTCAAAATTATATTAAATCCAGGCAAGTTAAAACTCGTTAAAACCAGTGGTTTTAACCACCCTGGTTTTTACGTAACAACCCTGGCTCGTCGTGCTTGGCAACAAAACAACGATCCTCTCGATAAGCGCATATATTAGCAACTCAAACAACAAGTCACCGAATCCTTCAATGAACACAGAAATGAACAATGGTCTGAGAAAATGGTGTCTCTCTCAACCGAAGATAACAGCATATGGAAAATATTGAAAACCCTCAAATACCAGAGTGATAAAAGTATCCCGCCAATTCACAGCAACAGAGGCATTAAATACACACTCGAAGAGAAAGCCGAAGCCTTTGCAGATAGTCTAGAATCTCAGTTTAGCCCTAACTATGACCGAATGGACTTACCTCATATTGAAGAAGCCCACCACAGGCTACGTCTGTTCATAAACAAGAACAATAACGATAGGCTAAAACATTGTACGCCTGCAGAGTAAAAATAATTTCCAAAAAAGCTCCTGGTCCGGACGTTCCAAACACGGCGTTAAAACTGTTGGGCAAGAAGGGTGTGGTAGCAATAACCAACATAATTAACGCAGCTTTCCATCTACAATATTTTCCAACTCAATGGAAGAATGCCAATGTTATCCTCCTTCTTAAATCTGGAAAAGATGCCAAATTTGCAGAAAATTACCGACCAATAAGCTAGCTGTCTTCAATTGCAAAAATCTTTGAAAAAGTCATCCTTAAACAATTACAAGATGAAACAGAAACTCTTAAAACTCTTCCAAAAGAGCAATATGGCTTCAGGGCGAACCATTCGACCACTCATCAACTTCTCAGACAAACCGAGTTTATAACGGAAGGATTTGGAAAGAAAATAGCCACCGGTGTAATTTTTCTGGACATCGCTAAGGCCTTCGACAAGGTGTGGCATAAGGGGCTACTTTTCAAAATGATAACTCTTGGATACAAACCTGGAACAATTAAAATCTTACAGTCCTTTCTAAAAAACCGTAGCTTTCAAGCAAAACTCTACAACACCTTATCCACCAAGAGAACTATCACAGCTGGAGTACCACAGGGATCACTGCTCTCACCACTACTCTTCAACACATACACAAGCGACATACCCAAACAATCACATCAAAACGATATGCTTGCTCTTTACGCCGACGACACGGCCATCATATCCAGGTCTCTAAGCAATTACATTATTCAAAGAAAACTACAAGAACAGATCGATAATTTACAAGAATGGTACGACACTTGGAGGATTTCTATAAACCCAAACAAAAGCATGGCCTTAATGTTTTCCAGGCGAAACCATATCCCATCAACACAAATAAAGATGTACGATATACCAATACCATGGACAAATAACGCAAAGTACCTTGGTTTGCTTCTAGACAAACGCATGACATGGGCGCCTCACATTAGAGCTACGATAAACAAAGTCGCTACGGTTAAATCCCAATTGTATCCAATGCTATGCCGAAATAGCAAATTAAGTACAGACAACAAATTACTGTTATACAAATCAGTCATACTGCAGCTGGAATATCATCGGCAGTACCGACCTTGCCACATTGTACAAAAGATGCGTTCTTGGAATGAAGGTTCTTTGTAAACTGTTGGCGTAACTTTTAGAATAGTTATTCTAAAACATTCTTCTGGCTCATAAAGCTAGGCTTCGTTATGTTGCAATTGTCGCCAAAAGGAATCTCTGTTTGTCATTCACTATTCCAAAATCATTTTTGCTTTGTTATCTATCGCTTGCTTGCCGTGAAGAACGAGGGTTCTTTTCCAAACGGAGGTTTATTGCGTTCCGTCGATTTATTTAGAATTTGTACGTAAATCTATTGTTGTACTTTTCTTAAACTCATTTTCAACGTATTGTCAAATTTGCACCAATAGCAGTAGAAGTAAAACGCTTAAGTGGGAGGAAAAACCCTAAGAAAGTAGAATTGAGAAAAGGGTCTTTTCCTGGGAGAGAAGAGGTAATTGAGTCAAAGTAAGCAACAGTGGTAGATCGTGGTAGTCAAGTCAAAGTAACAAGTTATATAATTGTCAATTAGAGTCAGTATGTGTTGTATTATGTAAGTATATTTATTAGTATGTAAACGATTGTGTCAAGAGATTTAAGTTAATAAAATTATTCAAATTTACCGTGTGATTTCTTTACTAGCCCTGGGCTAGCGTCAAGGGTTTGTTCAGTTACCTCAAACTGAACTGGTGGCAGCGAAACGTTAAAGTTCATTCTCAGATGTATTATTATTACAGTTCCTCCTTTATTTTCAAATCTGACGCTCGATCTTACAGTATGACCTGGTAAGAATCACGCTACTACAATACGTCCTATTATCACATATGCTGCACCGGTCTGGGGCTATGCAGCTCAAACACACCTGACCCGTTTACAGATTGCCCAAAACAAGATTCTTCGCATGATACAGATGCACCCATCTTTATGCGAAACAATCAACTACATCGGCACCTAAAACTTAAGAATATTCGCGAGCACATCTTAGAACTCGCCACAAAATTCTTTGGACACATTCCAAACAATCCAAATATCACTATACGTCAACTTAACGAATATGATGAATATGAAGAGCGCAAATACGCAAGACCTAAAATGGTTTTACGGGTTTAACGCTGCAACAACGTTTGCATTATAACATTCAATCAAACTCATACTTGAGATGACGGAGGTATGGGGCCCAGTCTCCGGTACTCCATACAATTAACGGATCATAGTCAGTAGATCTTCTTTAGTAGCGGTTTTCACATACATAGGCACTAGTACTTCCCACAAAAGTGTACTGTTGTTTTTCCTTTATAATAGTCCCACGCCAGCTGCTGCATAGAACAACCTTCCGAAAAACATTCATGTGGAAACTACCTTATAAAAATATATTTCATGTATTTCCTTACTGTAATGTGATGGTCAAACGTTCTCCAGGCGACAATGGATTTTTTGTAAATAAGGCTGTATCAATTCTAATATATGATCGTAGAGCGGGACGCTCATACGCGTGTATTTGAAGAATTGTTCCGTATCCAAGTATCTCAATTGCGTGGCGAGATTTGCGTAATGCCCCTGCTGTAACCGAACTCGATTTAGGGGCCGAACTTTATAGCGCCGAGTTCTTTTTTCGCAGCTTTTCGCTTTGTTACCTAATATCTCGCGCACGTAAACAGAAAAAGAGCAGCCGCATGTTTGTCTCCCGAATCCATTTTTATTTAAAGAAAATGAAAACCACAATATTTATTACTAGTAAAAAATGTTTTCGCAAATTATAAAAATGTAGCCTCAAAAAACAGGTTGACACTTGCAAATGTCAAACACGGAAACCAGTATGCGCATGCGTTTATTTTGTTAGCATAGCTGTATAAACGCCAGTTTTTCTTGGTAGTAAAATGCAGCGTTAAATGTAGCGCTAATGTTAAATGTAGCGTTATTTTTTTCTGCCAAAACCCACTATTATTAGTGATAATGATAGCAGTATGATGGACAAAATATCTAAAAGCCTACCTTATGGACAAAATATGTTAGTTGCAAAAATTAACTGTAAAAATCATATACAGTGGGTACAAAAAGTATTTGGAAACTTAATTTTTTTGAAATTATGCATAGAAAATAAGAAGAGTATTTCAGCCAATTATTTTATTTAATAGCTTATCTTAAATATTCTTAGGATCTGCTTATGAAAATTCTTAGAAAACACGGATGAAAAAATGAGACAGTAATAACGAATATTTTGTAGCCAAATAAGTATTTGCACGCGAAGCATTCCATCGATAATATCTTGTTTAGTCATAATTGGGAAGCTTTGAGCAAAATGTATACATTGTAGAAGCAAGACGCTTAAATTTAGTCACCAGTGAAAAGTTCCGGAAGAATCATGTCGTCAAAAAAATTTGAATTGTCGATATGCACACGTGAAAAACTTGTTTTACTCCGCAGCCAAGGACTGAGTTACCGATAAATCGGACAAAAATTAAATCTGAACTTTTCAACAGTACGATACGTGATAAAAAAAACAAGAGGAATCTGGTAGTACGGAAAATAAGCAACGATCAAGTCGCCCGATGAAGCTCAGTGCCAGAGTTAAGCGACAAATTGTGAAACTCGTGAAAGATAAACCGTTCACAAGTGCTCAGAGTTTAGTGAATCCCGTTGCTACAACTTCGGGTAAGATTGTTTGCGCTCAAACTGTAAGAAATGTTCTCCATAATGTTAGCATACACGGCGGAACAGCGAGGAAGAAGCCTTTCGTAAGTGAGGCAAACAGAGTGAAATGACTGGCATTCACTAAAAAGTATATAAACAAACCGGCAAAGTTTTGGAAAGATAACATTTTTTCTGACGAAAGTAAATTCAATCTTTTCGGATCGGATGGTAAAAGATTAGTATAGCGAAGACCCAATACTGAGTTGCAGAAGAAATATGTGTACGTTACAATAAAACACGGTGTGCAAATACTTTTTGTATCCACTGTATGACGAAATTTTCGTAATCGGTTAAGAGACATATGAATAAAAAAGGATTAATGATTTAGGAACAGTTCTCATTCTTTTAAGAAAAAAGTTGGAAGCTAAAATTGAAAGTCTTAATGGTGCAATTAAATATAGAGAATGTGAGAATAAGACACACAGTGAAAACATAAGTAATTTAAAATTTGATATAAAAAATGCGCCAAATCATGTGTTTGGTGAGCATTCAAATTGTTTAGAATATTATTGTAATACATCTACGGTAAACGAAGAAAATGTTGTCGATGATTTAAAATTATGTGGTTTATTTAACGATGTTCAATATGCTCTTAATTTAGCAGTTAATCAGTCAAATATTTTAATTTGTAATGTAAATAATAATTTTGCAGAATGTTTTAATTCGGTAATTACTAAATATATTTCTGGGAAACGTATCAATTACACCCTTAGAGGATCATACGAAGCTAGATGTAATGCAGCTGCGTCATCAAATAATACAGGAAAAGAAATACACCGTTACTTGCATAAAGTTTTAAATAATGAGAGTCCTGGACAATATACAAAAAAAAATATGAAGCAAAAAAACAAACGAAAATCAAAATTTAAAAAGAAGACATTTAACATACCCTAGCAAAAAAGGACAAAAAAGAATATTGGTGCCGATGAACATTATGGACAAGAAGAAAATCTAGTTATGGAAATAGAGACTGGCGTTTTTCAAGGAATTATCCCATAGTCATGAAAAATGGAATGAAATAGAAAAAACAACAAAAGATCAATCTCAAGGCATAATTTGGAAACAAGAAAGATATAAAAGACTAACTTCTTCTACACTTGGTAAAATTTTTAAAATGCGTAAATCAACATCCTCTCGAAATATTATAAAAAATTTATTATACGGTACATTTTGTGGAAATGTTTATCCTCGATATGGATTAGAACATGAACCTGTAGCAAAAGACGAAATTTCGAAACTCCTAAATACTAAAGTTCAAGATGCAGGTCTCTTTATCGATAGTGATTTTCCTTTCTTTGCTGCTAGTCCAGACGGATTGATTGACACAGATGGCCTAGTTGAAATCAAGTGCCCCGCATCAGCCTATAAATTATCCCCCACTGAAGCAATTACAAGTAAAAAATGTCGTTTGGTTAAATAGAAAATGATCAATTTGCATTAAAAAATACTCATGACTACTGTTGTAAAATCACCCATTTCTCATAAATAATTATTTAATAGTTTTACTACTATTTGTGTTACATTGTATTACTTTGTATTATTTTATGTCTAACCATATAATCATGTTTCATATTATATTACTACTTCTGAGACTACACATTCGTTCTAAATGTTGTTATCAACTTTTTCTCAGCTGAATTTACGTTAAATGTCACTTTCGCCAAGATGGAAGGCGACTTGCTTGTATCACGAAAGACGCTGAGTCCGTGTGAAGCATAAAAGTTTGTAAATGAACGATACAACATTCGGTTGATGTTAGAAGCAGAAGTGTCGCGATCACCGAGTAGAACAGACGTTCTACCAATGTAATTAAATTGTACCAATATTTCGTTTGTTCAATAAATCTCTTTGTTACAACAGACTACGTTGTTGAATATTAACCAAAAACCTTTAAAACCTCTTATTGAGTTAGTAACGAAGTCTCGTCACTAATATTAGACACGAACCACCCATTTCGTTGTATCCGACAATAGAACACTAATATTATCAAGTGCAAGGCCAGTTGCAAATAACAAAACGCAGTTATTGTATTTTTGTATTCTTGACACCAAAAGGAATACTATGGCAAAAAATAAACAATTTTGGCTTGAGCAGATGCAAGAGAGATTAATTTATATTTATGAGACCTGTGTGTTACCTGAATTGATAGATCCACGATATCTTAGAAATTTATCCATTAGGCATCCTAATATTGATACATAAAAGTGCTATTTATTACTTAATTTTAATGCAATTATATGTAATTATTGTAAACCAGGTACCAAAGAATTTATTGCAATTAAATTAAAGTTGGTATTGTATTATTTGCAATAAGGATACTAATTATTTAAAGATTGGTTTTATATAAATATATGATCCAATAATGTATATTTCGTTCATTACATAGTTACCGATAGCGTTTCCCTGATAAAGCAAAAATGTTACACTTATGTTACATCTTACGAACTTATCTAAAGAGTGCGACTGTATCTATCTACCTCTCTTGGAGGTTGGCTTAAAATCTCCTTACTCCACCACACTTCTAAAACGACACATTTGATGTAGGGTTGTAAGAAAATTAGACGGGCCGCTCAAGGGGTTATACGCAGTTATCATTTTCAGAAAATCGATTTCCGGGAATGTATGTTTAACTGATAATATTCTCTGAAAATTTCAAATCGATCCGATAAGTATTTTCCGAGATATACGCATATTTGTAACGACGTCAAGGACTGTTAGAGAGTAGGTGGAGCACAGACCGGAGTAGCAGCTGCTCTTTTCTTTCTTTGTATTCCTAGGTATAATTTACCTTATGAAGGGTTCATTTTATACCTGAAGACTAAATCGAGTTATTTCTTGTACGATATAAGTGAACATCATTTTAAATAGTTCTGCCACGTTGTACAGTCGTGTGTTTTAACTTTCTGTTCTCAGTTTTGCGTTTTTAATTCAGTTAAATTGACTTAAAATCTTAATTAAAATCCCACGCAAGTGAAGTAGAAAAGTCAGAACTGAAAAAGTACGCCTTTCACGACCTAAAAAAAAAAGGAAACAATGTATTTAATCCTAAAACAGCAGAGACAGATGAAAGTACTTTTAGTGCGTCTGCGAAAAAATTCAAACTACAGAAGGAGATTTTAGTTCCCCGTGATTCTTCTATTGAATATAGAATTTTAAACTCTATTACAGTGTTTACAGCAATAAGTGATTTTGTAAAGTGTAAAACTTGTGACGGACAAATAAAATTTGAAACAGCTTCGCAACGAGGTCTTGGTTTTAATATCGTTTTGCTGTGTGATAAGTGTGAGGCTCGTACTATATACTCCAGTCCTTTTGTCAAACATTCTTATGAAATAAACAGACGATTTATATTGGTGATGATAATTCTCGGACTAGGATTGTAAGGGGCAGTTACACTCTTTGGATTGATGAACATGCCAGCTTCCTTGACGCAAAATACCTATGACTTAATAATTGAAAATATTTACTCTTGTGTGAAACTAGCCACCAAGAAACTTTTCGAAAAGGCTTGTGCTGAAGAAAAAGATGCGACTGCTGAAAATCAAGGTGTTGAAAATTGTGAAGAATTAACAGTTTCTGGCGATAGAACCTGGACAAAGCGAGGATACACTTCTTTATACGGAGTAACATAATTGATTAGATATTATACGGGGAAAATTAGCGATATTGATATAAAAAGTTCGTACTGCAAACAATGCGAATTTTGGAAAAAGAAAATGAATACTGAAGAGTACAACGATTTTAAGATCATAAAGATAATTGTTCTGCAAATCATAAATGCTCTTCAGGAAAAATGAAAGTCGACAGTCGTTGAATGTTCAGGCGTTTAACCTTTAGAGGACCGGGATGACGCCTTGACGCGTCATATATATATTTTTTAATTCATTAAGCAGAACTAAGAGTTATGAGGTCTCTGAACATGATTCTGTCATCAAAATGAAAATGAAAAATGGCAGATATAATATGGCGAATATAAAATAGCTATTTTCATTCTTTTTTTTTTTTATTTCATTTTTCAGTTTTTTTGGTTTTGGAAATCCGATTGCAAAATACGGTTTCCAGTTAAGAAATTCAAAATGGCAGATTGAATTTTGACTATTTTCGATAATTTTTTCATTGAAAATCCCTGAACTATATACAAGACAGTTATATTTTCGAATTTTTCATCAGATTCCGAAATAATATTGTATTTGGTCCAAACTTATATTGGATATTTTCGTGGCCTGTACATTGCTTAGTAATAAAAGTTACCCCTAGGTGACGACTACCCACTATCGAAATACTCACAAGTAAAGTGACTCTGTGGAAAGTATAAGTCAGAGTTAGCGTATCTTCATAATTTTAAATTTTCATTATTTGATATCATATCAAAAATGTCTAATAGTAGTGGAGAGTCTGAATCAGAATGTAGAGTAGATTCTGATGATGAGATTAGCGAAATAGATCCTGATGATATTGATTACGTTCCAGGTCTGCAAATATTTCGTGACAGGTTCTTTTTTTTCATCTATAAAACCATTTGTTTCACGATCTGTCGTGAAAGAAGAAATCGGACTAAGTGGAAATGATCCTATTCATTATTTCCAATTATTTCTCGATAATTTTCTTCTTGACCTTATTTGTGAGGAAAGCAATCGTTATTATCATCAAAACGTGCGTGTAAATATGAAAGAATTGGAGGATTTAGACAGAAAAGACCTTCTACAATTTTTTGCCCTTACTATTCTAATGGGACACGTCAAGAAAGGAGAACTCAAAGATTATTGGAGTACTTCCCCTATTTTATCAAATCCTATATTCCCTCAAACGATGATTCGTAATCGCTAACGTCAGATATTGAGTTTTTTGCATTTACAAAATAATGAGATTCCATCTAATCATCCGATAAAAATTTTTAAAAATGTTATTGATCATCTCAAATACAAATTTTTAAATATTTTAGGTCCAGGACAAAAACTTTGTATTGAGAAAATCCTTGTTCCGTGGAAAGGGCGATTGTCTTTCAAGCAATATTTACCACTAAAACTCCATCGATTCGGTATAAAAATATGCATGCTTGTAGATTGCCAAACCAGAATCATTTTAGATTTCATCGTTTACACGAGTGCAAATACAGAATGTGATTCATTTGAACTAGGCGTTTCTGGTTATGTTGTAGCCCAATTGATGAGATCTTATTTTGGAAATGGCCATATTTTATACGTCGATAATTGGTATTCCTCTCCAATTTTGACGGAATTTTAGCATGAGCGTGATACTGGATTATGCGGTATAATTAGAAAAAATAGGAAAGGGCTACCTGCTTTGAATGAGATACTCAAAAAAGGCGAAGTTGAAATTGCTCATAATATGGTTCGGATGGTCCTAAAGTGGCAGGATAAAAAAGAGGTATACATGATAACATCCTCGCATGAATTTGAACTTGTAAATGCTGGCAAAAAAGAATATCTTACAAAAGAGGTTAAAATAAAACCTTCTTCCATTATCGATTATAATAAGAATATGGGAGGAATATATCTCAATGACAAGCAACTATCATTCACAGAATCCATCAGAAAATCATTGAAGTGGTATAAAAATTTATTTTTTCACTTATGCGATAGTAAATGCTCATGCTTTGTATAATCTGAACAATGATATATTATCATTTCCTGATTTTAGAAAAATAATTGTTTTATCGATTCTTGATTTGAAAGATGGGCCTATACTAAATCGGAAAATATCTACGCGTCTTGTGGGCAAACATTTATCTGTATTTACTGGAAGGAAAAAGAGATGCCGTTTGTGTAGCATGAATAAAAAAAGATCAGAGCCTAAATTTCAATGTGATAAATTTTCCATTCCATTGTGCATTACCCCTTGTTTCTATATACACATATATCACACTTAAAGTGATTTACCATAATTATGAATAAAATAAATATAAAATAAAAAAGTAAATATAATAAAAAATAATAAGAAAACACACATGGAAACGAATACTCGACACGTCCACGTCGTTTACTCTGGGTAATGCAGAGATCGAGCTCTCATTGCAGAAATAATTCTGAAAAGTGTGAGTTTCTCTTGTCCAAAATAACAGACAAAAGTTAAATATTCCAGCCTTTTAATATTTATGTAGATTATTTCAAGCATAATCAGTCAAAAATATCAATCTTAGTTCAAAGTGGCCGCCGTCTTGGATCCGCCATTTTAAATTTCATAATTGATTTCAGAATAACAATCATTCCTAGGATTACAAAAGCTGCTTTGAGTATTTTTCATCCTTGATAAGTTTTTAGAGATTATTTCAATCACTATTATTGAAAAATATTGAACTTAGTTCAAAAAGGTAGCCATATTGGATCCGTCAAGTTTGATTGCAGAATCATATACAGCAACCCCAAAAACCTATATGGAAACATTTTTGAGGCTTGATCAATCTTCTAAACGTTTTTTAAAAAAATTTATAATTTACCATGCGAATTTCCGTGCCGGGCCGGAATGACGCCCTGTGGCGTCATGCACCGACCCACCAAAGACTTGGCCTTAGTTTAGTCTTTTGTGCATAACCCAAACTCAATTTTTAATAAAAAAACTGTGCTTTTGAAATTTCTCAAATCCCGGTTCTCTAAAGATTAATGAGCACATTTGCCGTTCGTTATAATAATTACATCGGTGATGGTGACTCCAAAACATACTCTGGGTTTTTGAAAGCTGAGCCTTACGGTGATATTGAAGTGGCAAAAACAGAATGTATTGGACATTTTCAAAAGTGAATGAATTCACGACACCGCGAGTGTGTAAATAAAACTACTCAAACTGTAGATAAAGGTAATAAAATATACAAAAAAAAATTCTTGGTGGAAAAGATAAGCTCACTGGTAAAATGGTAGATAAGTCAACAGTTTATTATGGCTTGGCAATCAGAAGACACTGTGATTCTGTTGAAAGCATGTATAATGCAATCCTCAACACGAAAGGTGTCCGGTCGGAAAAGAGTCATGATGTTGTTGGCAGCGAGCGCGAGCTTCAGACACGTTATCTTCTTATAAACATGTTTATCTGTCTCTACCACCTGACGTTGATGAAGCTATCTTTCCAATTTATACAGACCTCAATGATAAAAAATTATTGGAAAGATGTGTTGGTGGTTTTACGCAAAACAACAATGAGAGGTACAATCAGTTGATATAGAAAATAACTCCAAAAATCGTTCCATGTGGCTCTAAAATTGTTGAAAGAGCAGCTTACATCGCTGCCGGGATCTTCAATGAAGGAACAACTTCAATTTTATATTACATGAATGCAATGGGACTATCAATTTGGCCCAATGCCCATGCCTATGTCAAGAAAGAGGATGCAGAGCGCATGACGATCTCTGACATGAGAGCGCATGGGAGTACGCGAGAGGGAAGAATGGCTCGAAGACAACATCAACTCGAAGTATTAGAAGCTGCTGAGGGTCCATCTTATGGCCCTGGAATAGATGACTCCATGTAAGTAAAAAAATTTTTTTATCTATTTGTAAACTTCTTCCGAAACTTTAAACGCGTTTTTCTAAAAACTCTGTTTTCCAAGTGACTCAGATTTCTAAATAACGGCTTAACCGATCGGTTTTAAATTTTGCACAGGTATTAATCGAAGGAATATGATTTCAGAGAATTATTTCTTTTTTTTTTTTTACGGGGCAATTTTGGTAAAAAATTCGATTTTTTTTGCGAAGCCGCCATGTTGTCAAAAATCTAAATTTCGATTACTCAATACCTAGTTTTATTTATCCACCAAAAGAATCTTTTTGGTTTTTTGGTTTCAGACGAACTATACCGGAGAAATCGTAGTCACCGCCGAACACCTTTTTTTGGAAGCCGTCAGGTCGTCTGCAGGAGCACACCAGATGAATAATTTTACAAATCATTAGTGCCATTATAAACTTAGATATTGCCACTAAATGTATAAATACTTTTGGTTTTTGTAAAATAAAATACATTTTCACAAAAACTTTTTAAAAAAACGTCTTTTTTGAGTATTTTAGTTTACTTTTAAATGTATGTGTATTTATTATTAATTAAATTATAATAAATATGTTAAGAATATAATATGTTTATTATTTCTACTTTCCCTATTTTCTTACTATTGAAAATAGTGGCCTCTATACCCCTTCGCTGTGGGCACTGTACCCCTATGGTTGGGCGCAGTGGACAAAAAATACATTTAGTATATTTTGTTGTTGTACACAAAATTAGCTCCACATGAAATTCTAAAAAAAGATATATGTAATCCAAGATATGCCTTGAAAAATTAGTCTAAGAACAATTTCAAAATTTGGTAACATAATGAAATTATGTAGGTTTATCTGAAAAGGTGACCATTGTGCCCCGCTCTCCCCTATATATATGTAATTCCTTTTGAATTTACTTAACATTCAAGGCATACAATTTTTTTATATAAGTAATAGCAAAAAAACTGATAGCTCTCATAGCATATCAAAATTTAGCGCGTTAATTTCTGAATTTCGTACCCTAATATTTTCTGTGTAGTCCCTTCTTCAAAGATGTTCATGAAGCCTGCGATTCTTCATCAAGTTATCCATTGTCCCACAATATATAAATGACTATTGATGCAAGTTTGAATGTCGCAGTGTCCAGCTCAGTATGCACGTACGCCATTTTTAACTAAAAAATAATGGAATTATTAAAAATCGTATAAAAATAAAAAAATAAAAAATCACATGACAAATATATATCTTCAAAATAAATTATTAAAATAATATTATCGCCTAGAGTATTTTCTGACGATTGCAAATTAACTAGGCCACTTAAATTTAAAGCACCTCCTAAACTCGTGTACAGTAACTCTATTTAAGATTAAGATTCTAATTAATATTGAGTACAGGAAACGATTTATAGTGGGTTTATACAGAAAAAATTAACGCTGCATTTAACATTAGCGCTACATTTAATGCTAAGAAAAAGATAAACACCATGTTAACCAATGTTGTCGTTTATACAGAATTTAAGACTACATTTCCTTTTAACGCCAAGCTAAGAAGTTGGCCAACTTTTATCTTTCTTACTAATTGTAAGAGAGATGAACAAAAACTCGTTCTTTCTTTACTTAAGATCAGTTCAGTTTGAAAAACGCTTCTGCGCAAGCGTGACCGGGTGCACATGTGTAGACAAGCACAACATGGCAGTACAGTTTCGTGCTCTTTTTGCATTGGCTTTTGTTTACCTGCTATATTGTTGTTTTTCTGTTGTTGTTTATTATTGTTATTTTAACATAATGGACGGTGAATTGATTGATAGTGTTGAAAAATACGCTATATTGTATGATAAGCGAAGTGTAGGCTTCCGCAATAAAACTAGTAAAGAAAACACATGGAGAAGTGTTTCCGAAGTCATGGAGCTAAAAGGTATATGATATGCAACTATATTTTTTTGTTAAAAGTTAAAATTGGACGATGTTGTATTTTTAAATAAATTCTAGTTCCAGAATGTGAATCCCGGTGGGTGACTTTGCGGTCCTCTATGCGACTGAGAGACGCCTCGAAAACAAGGAAGCTTCGGGATCTGCGGCCCCAATGTGTTTGAATGAACCAAATGGACCCGTTAGCCACGTCGAAGTGACCGAAATACTTAGACGTGAACAGAGGAAAAAACTATTCGACTCATCTGCAGGTGCAAGCATCGAAGGTGCATGTCTGTCGTTGGCAGAATACTATAGTGCCAAAAGGAGCGAAGAGGGCCCCGACATATTTGGGAAAAGCGTTGGCGTATTAATGAAAAATGTGTGGCCAAGCACGATGAAAGGTAGGCAAAAGAAGAATATGGATATAGTTTTTGGGGTGGACAGCGAGTAAATTATATAAATATATTAGTTAAATACTTTTTATTATATCGTTTTATTTAAAAATATTTCCAGTTTTTGGTAGGTACTGAGGTTAACATATGGTAAGTTGAAATAACCTCTAAATAAACTATAATAATGTATTGAACCGAAATAATATAACTAAAATACAGTCATTTTAATTTAATAGTCTTTCGGCATAAAACCTTTTTTCTTTTGCCATGTTACTGAACAAAAATAACTAGCCAAATGTTCTCTGTTATCATGATCCGAATCCTTTTTTGCTTTCTTATACGCAGTATAAGTAAGTATTGTAATCATGAAAAATTTCGAAGTCGAGATTTTAACGGAAATATACGTTTTGACCTTCCCTGAATCGATTCCGACTATTTTTGGAATGACGTCCGTCTGTGAGTGTGTGTGTGTCTGAGTGTGCGTGTGTATGTTCTCTACAGCCTAAACGGTTGAAGCTAAAATTATGAAACTTTAAACTTAAGATTTGCATATGCCTGGGGTGTGCACCTCCTATTTTTGCAAAAAATATTCAAAGCGGAAGTGCCTGTTTACTCTAGTGATTTTTTGCAGTTTCTGCAATTACTCGAAAATGGTTACAGTTACAGAAAAATTGTATGAACAAAAATTAAAGGTATTTATATTTAGCGCAACTGTTGTTCAAATTTTTTTTCCAAAAAGGGTACTGGTTTCAAAATAAATGTTTGCTTATTATATATATTTTTTACATAAATCGCATCATCTGCGCCTGTCAATTGTTTAACAAAATAGACTTCAATAATTTGAAGTTTGACATTTAATATTTATTCAAAGGAATATATTTAGTGCAAAAGCAATCTAAAGGTTAAAACAAATATTATAAATTAGATAAATAATGAAACTACGATGTGATTTAACCCATATGCGTATAAGAAAGTTCGGTGCATGACACTGCAGATATTTATTTAAAAGAAATAAACACCACTATATGTATCGCAAAAAGAAAAATGTTTTCGCAAATCATAAAAATATAGCCTCAAAAAACTAGTTGACACTTGCAAATGTCAAACACAGAAACCAGTATGCGCATGCGTTAATTTTGTTAGCTTAGCTGTATAAACGCCAGTTTTTCTTGTTAGTAAAATGCAGCGTTAAATATAGCGCTAATGTTAAATGTAGCGTTAATTTTTTTTTGTTTAAATTTTTTTTTTTTTTAATTTTTTTTTTAAATTAATTAATTTACATGGATTTCGAAGAATTGACAGTTTTGTTTAAAATTGACAAAACTTATTTTGCAATACTTCCAAATAAAATTTTTCTCAGAAAGGTAATTTTTTAAAACGACTCATTTAGCATTAGTTTATTAGCGAACATGTTAGAGCAAACGCGTTACAATTGGGTACAAATAACTAAATCTATACATTATTTAGTTGATATGCAATCACATTCATGTGTCGATTGCTAACTACCCTGTGATAATATATGCTAAAAATATATTTGAACTTGACCGTGTAACGAATAGTTTGGTATATATTATTTGTTTATTGGTTATAAAAATATCATGTTTTTTTTTTTGGAATTTTCAAGAAGTGATCACGCTTTCGTTCTGTTTATTTAATATAAAATATTTTTTGAAGTAACTAGATATACCTATTTTGTGTAAAACTCAACATATTATCGTTAATGATATTGCCCACTAACAGAAAAATGTTTGTTTTTATTTTGCAGATCAAATTTGTAGTCCCTGTACTGTGCCGTGCAGATGAAAATATTCTACCGAGCGCGCTTCATCAACCAACCGTCCCGACCTCAATTTTGTATTTATAAAAAAATTTATAACATGATACTTAAACAACACATATAATAAACATGTGCATCAGCAATCGTGTCTCTATCTTTATTCCTCTTCATCTAGTATCGATATTAAAAAAAGATCTCATTTTACGGTTTTAACACTAGGAATCCCATTAAAGTAATCAGATTTAATAAAAACAAAATTGTCTTTTACTTATATAAATATGAATATATGTTTTCTTCTATAATTTTGGTGGTAGTTAATATGGTAGTTAATAAAGTAAAGCAAATGTTCAAACATTCATTGAATCTGTTAGTGATGCTACATGTAATTTTTAAGATTTGTCATTCTAGAAACTAATGCGCACCATGCAATATAGCGGCACTATGCAGCCACAGCTGCTAGCAAACATTTTTGTTAATTAGCATTGTAATAAGACAGTTATGTGTAGTAATATCTCTGTTATAAGTGGTGGTCGATATCAACCATGCACATTGTGCGAACATATTTCTAATGCACATATTTAAATCACTTTATTTTAGCAGATATATTTCTCCAACTAAACCTCTATAATACCTTTACCTTTAAGGGGTAAGGCCACTGTTGCACGTGTCTACTTTTGTTCCCATAAGGTAACATTTATCTTTATTTGACACCGCTGTGTCAACGGGAACCATCTAAAATCCTGTATCATACAAGAGTTCACTGTCATTCTTCTAGCTAAGATTTAATTTTAAGTTAGTCTATACCAAACTTTGTAGCAATAACGTACATTTTCATTTAATAAACAACCAACTTAGTTTCACCAAATAAAGTGTTTACTTTTCACTACCGTTCCTGAAACGAAACCATCAGGCAACCTATTACAAGGGCACAACATAAAATTGGTGGCAGCGAACTGGGATTTTTCAAACGATTCGTGTTAATTTACGATCGGTGTCTTCTAAGACTTTATCGACATAAAACGAACTTTTGTTGTGCACAAGGTGCAATAACGTGAAAACGGTATAGTTCTTAAAACGCGGCGACCTGTGAGTCCTGATCCACTATGAAAAGAAGTAAGATAGTCTATGAAAATTCAAACCAGCCGTGCAGAGCCCGACTAGCCGATCAACGTTGTGGAAAGTGATTTGTGCAGTGTTGTAAGTGAAAATATTTTATTGTTTAACGTCGAATATTCAAATTCTTAGTAAGTAAGAATCTCAATAATCAATCTTAATTAAAATCTATAAAATGCTCGTTTCATTAGATCATTGAACGATATTAATCAAATATTTATTTCCTACGAAAGTGAACACGGGACTAACATAGACTCACATATTTCATTTAATTATTATCAACCTCGAAATTCAATCGAAAGAATGGTAAATCAAGAAATTAGTTTAGAAACTGCTCTCAAATTAATTCCCGCATTTGATGGTAATAGTAATGATGATTTAGCCATGTTTGAACAAGCGTGTAATTTTGTGCTTGAGCATATTTCTGTGGAATTGATTCCCATTGTCACGAGTGGGATCCTAACCAAGTTAAAAGGCAAAGCCTTCCATCTTATAAAATTTCGTACAATCAATTCTTGGAACGAATTAAAAACTATTTTAAAAGATGGTATTAAAATGCAAAGAACTCTCACAGATATTCAGGTGGAATTTAATAAATGCATCCAAGGCCTAACCGAATCAGTAGCAAATTATACTTCACGAATGGAGAATTTATATCATTTGGGCCCAGTTGTATAAAAGCTGGTTAAACTGTAAGTTACCAAAACTAAGTTTTAAACCTAAGCTACGTTTAAGTAAAATCATATTGTACATACATAACATAAACAGAGTTTTGTTAAACTACTATTATTATCTGCATGTCATGTTGGAAACACAAATCACTGATTTCAGATCTCATTTGACATAAAACAAGTAATATATGGTGCTTATAAGTTATATAGACATGAACAAAGGGCTTACTTATGCATTGCTCATATTACTCTTATATTAATCACAATAGGTATAAAAAAGTCGATTAAGCTAAAATAAGTTATATATAGGACACAACAATAATATACTAATCATAGTTTTCTGTGTTGTCTGTACTACTATACTTAAATAAACGTTTTTTAAAACATAGTCGCTTAAAGAATAAATATAAATGGCGAAGTCGGTAGGATAAAAAGCGAGACATATTAATATCTTAAAAATACGGTTTGTTTAAACAACTTATTCGCGACTAAACGAACTAGAAAAATTCGAAAACGCAAGAGCCCCGTAAATCGAGTGGCCGAGTCCGAAAAACATCCCAGCTACAGTTCCTGAGTAAATCGACCTGTGAACGCATCAACAAAGGAGCCAAGCAGACCAAAAAGCAGTTCAACAACGCTGAAGACTCTCCGTGAGCCGAGCCCGAGTTCGAAGGATAACCCGAGTGCAACGCCCATGTACCTAGCGGTAATCACGTAAGTGAAAATTGCATTTTTATCGCTTCAAATATTGTAAATCGCAAAGGAAAATGCCACAACCCAAGTTAGAATCTAGATATCTCGATAATATCCCAGAATTTCATGGTCATGGTAGCAAATGACCATATTTTGTTAAAACTGCGGAAGCACTAATTACAAAATTCTATAATGACAATGATAAAAATTGCTATGATAATTTTGTTCTACTTGCAAATGTTAGAAATAAAATCAAAGGAGAAGCTTCAACAGCTATCTCAAATTATGCTATAAATTCATGGACAGAAATGAAAAATGCCCGTCATACTCTGATAAAAAAAAATGCTATACAATAACCATAGAAATGTAAAATTTAAGACAAGTTAATGAAAACGCATTTGATTACTACAATAAAATGCTTAAACTTTTAAATGCTCATCCAGCATACATAGAAACACAAATCGAAGCAAAGTTTCGCCCCGCTTTAGTAGTGTATGGACAAAACCTTACTATTCGTGCATTTTTGAGAGGATTAAAAGATCCATTAAAATCATTTTTACAGACACGGAACCCACTATGTTTACATAGTGCATTACAAATTTAAACTAACGATTATCAATTTGAATCCAATCGTATAATGAGTAAAAATCATGCCCATCCTAAATTCATACAAAAGCCAACAAATTATATTAAACCTATATATATTCCAATATTTGACCACCCCAAACCACAACAAACAGTCTCAACTCCCCAGAGGCCCAATTCAAGTAAAACAATACCCAAAACCAACCCCATGTCAATGTCTACTAGACAACAGTGGCAAAAAAAAATTTATTAATTACACCACCAAACTAAACGATACAAATTTATTAATTGAAAACAATGAAAACTTTAATACACAAATATTAATTCCCGATTGTCTTGTAAAAATAGAAAATCATAAATTTCAAATACCCGTAACAAATATAGGCAAACAAACAATTGAAATAAATAATTTCGACGATATTAACTACACTGAAAATTTTAAAATAGCCAACAAAAAAAATTAAATTGATTTTAACAAATTCAGCACTAATCACTTATTACCATATGATAAAAAAAAACATTTTAGAAAAATTAATAATTAAATACAGCGATCTATTTCATGACGAAAATGATAAACTAACATTCACAAACAAAATCAAACACGAAATAAGAACTACAGACGTTCTTCCTGTTCACGTAAGAACATATAGATACCCAAATTGTTATAAAACCGAGATACAAACGCAAATTGCTAATCTTTTAAAGAACGGTATTATAAAAGATAGTTATTCGCCATAGTCAAGCCCTGTATGGATAGTACCAAAAAAAACTGATGCATCTGGAAAGCAAAAATTCCAAATGGTTATAGACTATAGGAAATTGAATGAAAAAACAATAGATGATAAATTCCCCATTCCAAACATCACGGACATTTTAGGCAAATTAGGTAGATGCAAATACTTTACAACACTTGACCTCGCGTCCGGATTCCATAAGATCAGCATTTAGCGTAGAAAATGGTCATTACGAATTCGTCCGTATGCCATTTGGGTTAAAGAACGCCTCTAGTACTTTCCAACGTTTGATGAATTTCGTATTACGAGATTTAATCGGCAAAGAATGTTTAGTATATCTAGACGACATAAGAATCTTAGGTACCTCACTTGAAGAACACACACAAAATTTAGAAAAAGTATTTAAATTATAGCGAGAATCAAACCTCAAAATTCAAGTGAATCTCTAAGAAAAGAAGTCGAATACCTTGGACTTGTAGTCACCTCATCTGGAGTTAAACCAAATCCGAACTAAATAATTGCTATAAAAAACTTTCCGATACCAAAAACCCAAAAAAAAATTAAACAATTTTTAGGACTTTTAGGATATTATAGACGATTCATAAATAACATTGCTAAAATAACAAAACCACTAACTAAAGCTCTTAAAAAGAATGACAAAATTAATATTGATAATTTAGACTATAAACAAAGTTTTGAAGAATGTAAGGAATTATTAATTAATGATCCCATATTACAATACCCTGATTTCAGTAAAAATTTTATTGTAACCACGGACGCAAGCAATTTTGCAATAGGTGCCGTACTAGCACAAAAATTTGATAATAAAGAACTTCCAATTGCATATGCCAGCCGAACATTAAACGAACACGAATTAAATTATAGCACCATTGAAAAGGAACCACTGGCCATTGTGTGGGCAACAAAATATTTTAAACCATATATTTTCGGCATAAAATTTCAAATTATAACCGACCATAAACCCCTGACATGGTTATTTAGTCTGAAAGAACCCAATTCTAAATTACTTAGATGAAAATTAAAATTGCAAGAATTTGATTATGAAATCAAATATAAAAAAGGCAAATTAAATACTAACGCAGACGCCTTGTCGCGTAAAAAATTTAATAATTTCGAAATTAAAGAAATTACTGACGATTTGATAAATTATGAAAAATATATTGTACATTGTATTAGCGCAGACTTAAAAATGAGTAAAGGATTAGCTTTACAAATAGATCACACATACGGAACAAAAGGTTACTAGAGACATTTCAAACAACCAAATATTAATGACATTTTATTGCATAAAATTAATTCTAATAAAATAATTTTCAACCTTATAACAAAAAATAACTATTTCGATAAACCAATATATAAAAATTTAGAAACAAACTTAAACAATCTAAAATTTTATCTAATTAAAAATGAAATTGACGAAATAGCAATCCCCAAATTTGGATGCGGAGAAGATAAATTTTCATGGGAAAAAGTAAAAGAAATATTATTAAAAACATTTAAAGAGACAAACATCAAAATTCTGCTTTATAAATTACCCGAAACAGAATGTACTAGACACTGAAACAAATAACCCCGATTTAGACATATCTGATTCACAAAATACAATTCACTCAGATGACGAATCCCCAATATCAGGAATAGAATTTAGCGAATCACCCATTAATGTAGGACAAAATCAAATCATATTCCATTTTACAGATTTCCCTGAATTAAGAGTAAAATTACTTAGACCATTCGAAACAAAAAATCGTATCGAAGTTTATTTACCTAGAATCGATTTAGCTAATCATATTTTTAAATTCTTTAAAGATTTTGTAAAAATTAATACAAAATATTATTGCATTTTTAATGATGAATTGTACCATAATGTGAATGTGATTCTACAAAGATACTTCTTATATAAATGTATTAATTTAGTAAGTTGTAAATTCGAATTAGAAAGTATAACTAACAAAGAACAGCAATTAGAAACCATTCAAAAATATCACGAGGGTAAAACAAATCATCGTGGTATAAACGAAACATTAAGACGCATCAAAGAAAAATATTACTGGCCAAACCTACACATATTCATTCAAAATTACTTTAACAAATGCGAAATCTGTTTAAAAACCAAATACGAAAGAAATCCATTACAACAAAACATTAAAGAAACTACCACGGCAAATAAGCCATTTGAAATAATTCATATTGATGTAATTTCATTAGAAAAATGCAAATTCTTAACTATAATAGATGGTTTCTGTTGGAAATCATATTAATCTATTCAAGTAGTAATATTTTGTTCTGTCAAGTTTTTGCTTTCCTGTAAATCTAGTGTGAGTAATGTCAGTTTTAATGTACGACCATACACATGTTCACGTCTACAGAAATTAAATACTGTTTAAAACTTTAACAACGTCTTATATTATTTTTCTCGAATCTTCACCATCACAGGTTATGGGCCCAGATGCGCTTCGTAGTTGCGTACGCGTTTGAAGTTCGAGAATTTCGAGCAGAATATTAGAATAAAGTTTTTTCGTCAAGACAAAAACAAAATGGTCGACTCGGTGAGCAATCGTCCAAACGATAGCAATCGTATTGTGGCTAGCATTCGCAAGCTAGCATACGATGAACAATGGGAAACGTGGAAGTGGCAAATTGAGCTATGTTTAAAAGAACAGTGTTTATATTCGATTGTAGATGGAACGCGAGTGTGCCCGGAAGCGCCGGTGGGCAACGCGGAACCCTCCGTGGGTTATCGAACTGGCAACGAGACAACGCGCGCGCTGCTCGTATGCTCGGTACAGCCCTCGACGAAGAAGCGGCTATTTACGTTCGCAGGAAAACCGACGCGAGTATCAGTGTTTCAACAATCATCTCTACAGCGGCTGTACACCCCTGTTTGATAGCTTCTTTGAAATTTCGAAATATGACGCAACTCCGGTCACAAAGCACACTTCTCAACTAGCCAATGTGTTTGATGACATACTCGCGGAATTACGAAAGAACAACCCAAATGCCGTACTTCCGTTGTCATTGCTTCACCATCGTATTTTCAAAACACTTGGTTCTGAATATCAATACTATCGTTCAACATGGTATCGTGTTCCAAAAGCGGAACAAACTACAAAGCTACTCATCGAAAATCTGCGTTCAATTGAAAATTCGTTGATGCAAGCAACCCTGCAGATGCCTGGTGCTTTCTACGCAAAACCAAAACCACAGAAACCGCAGAAGAATCAGTATCACCAGAAATTAACACTATGTTCTTCTTCAGCAAATGGAAAGGAGAAAGAAAAACGGGCGTGTTTATATTGCAGGAAAATCGGACATATCATTGCGGATTGCAGAAAACGCAAAGCTGCTGAACAGTGTACTGCAAGTTCAAATGTCAACTCCGACTCAAATTCGAAAAACAGCAAACCAGGCTCATTCATCGCTACGGGACTATCAGTCAACGCAAACTTTGCTTCTGTCGATTCTTGGGTTTCAGATTCCGGTACAACGCACCATATGACGGCGAACAGACAGCATTTCGCTACATTTGAGAAGTTTCCGATTCCACAACGTATCCAGACAGCTGGCAAAGATATCATCCTTGCATACGGATCCGGAAAAGTTAACATCGAGGCGCGCGTAAGGGAAAAATGGTCATCAGCAACTCTTAATGACGTTTGGTACGTACCCAAGGCTCGCCATCAACTTTTCTCCATCAGTCAAGCGCGGTAATGCTACTATGTTCAATCACAACGGTGTGGAGATTCGACGAGACGGTCAACTCATCGCGACTGGAAAGCTCGTCGGCTCTGTGTACATCATGAACTTTCTTGTTTGTGTACCTAATTTGCCTGTCGAGTTGAACCTCGCTACAACTGAAGAAATACTACAGGGCTGGCATGAACGCCTGGGGCATCAAGACAAATGACATGTGCGCGATGTGTTATCCCGTGTTGGTATTGTGACGAAGTTATGGCTTATATTTACACAAGCACTGTGGCTGCGAGGCTAGAGTGCTTGGCTACGGTGCGAAAGGTACCCGGTTCTATTCTTGGCTTCGGACAATTCAATTTTCATATTTATTTGCGAATCTAGGCAGGTTTTTATTCAAGCCTAGATTCGTTCAATTAGCATTCTAGTATATATACGGGCCCCAGTAGAGCCGTAGAATCACTTGCCTCTATGCGAAGTGTCTTGACAGTGGTCTTCCTTGTCGACACCTAGTGATCCGAGCGTTAAAAACATACCGGCTACCGAGATTGTCTTGACCGTGGTCTTCCTGGTCGACACCGAGGTTCCCAACCTGCGTGGTGAGTACGAGACGTTAGCGTACGTCATCCACACCGTTTCTTTCTTTCTCGTGCTTAGCGGCAGCCGTGGTTTTCCTGGCCGTAGCTAAGTGTGAGTTCCGACCGTTTCTTCCGCCCGTTCCGTTTACCGGTTCGCGTATTTTCGCGTTCCATAACGGCGCGTTTCTTTCTCGTGCTTAGCGGCAGCCGTGGTTCTCCTGGCCGTAACTAAGTGTGAGTTCCGACCGTTTCTTTCACCCGTTCCGTTTACCGGTTCGCGTATTTTCGCGTTCTATACCGTCGCGTTTCTTTCTCGTGCTTAGCGGCAGCCGTGGTTCTCCTGGCCGTAGCTAAGTGTGAGTTCTGACGGTTTCTGGCACCCGTTTCATTTACCGGTTCGCGTTCTTTCGTTTCGATAACGTCGCGTTTCTTTTTCGCGTGTCTAGTGGCAGCCGTGGTACTCCTGGCCGTAGATAGACAGGATTTCCGACCGTTTTACCAACCGGTAATTTTACCGGTTCGCGTATTTTTTTCTATTTCGTTTCTAGGGCCGTATTTTGCCATAACTTCGACCATCCATCCGCCGCCGACCGTTAACCTGTATGTTATTTATGTTTGGTTACTTAATAGACGAATAATAAAAACCCCGGTAACAATACTATCGTTATTTATAAAATAAACCCTGACCCTCCCGCTGCAGCTAGTCCCGGCAACCCCCTAGTAAGTGCGTCCGCGGTAAAATAAAGCTGTAACCGCTGAAGGCGCCCGAGCACCAGGCAACCAACGCAAGCTAATAAGGGGCTATTTTGTTACGTGGGCAATACCAGGCCCAGATAACGTTACAGTATATCTGTCAAGTGTTCGGACACCGCGTCATTTTGTGATGGTTGTGTTCTCGGAAAATCACACCGGAAACCGTTCCACCCGCGTCGAGATCGTCCGCAAACCGTTGGTGAACTGATCAATGCTGATGTAAATGGTCCGATGTCAATCGGTTCGATTAATGGTTTACGTTATTATGTGGCCTTTAAGGATGACTATTCTCGATACGTTCGCATATTTTTTATGAAAGAAATATCAGAATTTGCTTCACATTTGGAAACGTTTCTGAGCGAGTGTGATACTGCGGGCCATACAGTCAAGACTTTCCGTTCAGACTGCGGTACTGAATTTGAGTGTGCCGCGGTGTTGACTCAACTACGGAAACGAGGCATCGAGTTTTATCCGTCATGTCCATACACTCCTCAACAAAATGGTGTTGCAGAACAAGCAAACAGACACGTCGTCGAACTGGCTCGCTCAATGCTCTCCGTCAGCAAACTGTCAAAAATGTTTTGGGCTCATGCCTGTCAAATGGCAGTATTTTTAATTAATCGCACAGGGAAGTCAAGTGTTTCAGGTAAACCTCCATTCGAGTTGTGGACCGGCAAGAAATTTGATAGCTTCAATTTTCTGAGAATCTTCGGATCGGAATGCTATAACATCCCGAGGAAATTTCGTTCGAAATTTGACGACAAAGCAGTTCTCGGACATCTCGTCGGATACGTAAATGATAAAGACGTTGATTTTCGGCCATATAAGTTGTGTACAACAAACGACAACATTGACCTCGAGTGTCAACACCACCGTGAGGAGGCCAATCAAGACGGGAAAGTCTTTAAAGACGTCGAAAACAACTATAAGTCAACGTGCAGCAATGAGGAACACGGCAACCCGGATTTGGATACCACAGCTGACAGCGACACCCGGGACGAAACTGTCGTCAAAACTCGGCGCCCGATACGAGCGACTCGACAGCCGACAAGATTCGATGACTATGAAGTGGACTACAAAGCTCATCGTTCCCTGGCGAGTAGTGCAATGGCGTGCCTGATGGAAGCAGCTCAGGAGGCTATTGAGCCAACTAACTTCGCCGAAGCCATGGGTAGTATCCACTCGGACAAGTGGATGAAAGCAATGGAAGAAGAAATTCTGGCTTTTAAGGAGAATGACACGTGGGACCTGGTATCGTTGCCGCCAGGAAAGCGCACGATCGACAATCGTTGGGTACTACGTGTAAAGTACAAACCTGATGGTTAAATAGATCGGTATCGTGCACGTTTAGTTGCTCGTGGAGTATTCCAGAGAGCAGGGACTATGACGAGACATTTAGCCCGGTTGCACGGTACGATGCTATTCGAGCCCTAATTGCGACTCCAGCTGAAGAAAAGCTTGAGCTTGGACAATTTGATGTGAAAACCGCATTTTTGTATGGTGAAATCAACACCGAAATTTATATGACTCAACCACAAGGTTACGACGATAAGTCAGTTCGTGTGTGTCGTCTGAAGAAATCTTTATACGGCCTTAAGCACTCGCCTCGCTGCTGGAACAATAAGTTTCATTCTTTTATGGAAAAAACCGGATTTATACGTTCGACAGCAGATCCTTGTATTTACATCCGGCAGAATGCAACAGAGAAACTACTAATTGCAATTTACGTTGATGACGGTATAATTGCAGGATCGACAAGAGAAGCAATCAACTTGTTCCTAGGACTAATGACGTCAGAGTTCAAGATTACGATGGGTTCTCTCGATTCATTTCTGGGAATACGGATTGAACAATGTGAGTCTAGTGTGCGCATTTCACAGCGACCATACGTGGAAAAGGTTTTGCAACATTTTTGCCTGGAGAATTGCAATTCTGTAAAAACACCAATTGAAAAACAACAATCAGACGAGTCATCCAATGATTCTCTCGACAGCTCCATTCCGTACCGTTCAGCGGTAGGCTCTTTGTTGTATTTGGCATGCGCTACTCGCCCCGACTTGACATATGCCGTATCAAAAGTGGCTCGATCCATGGCGGAACCTACAACTTACGACTGGGCTTCCGTCAAACGCATATTCCGGTACATGCGTGGTACCGCTGACATGGGACTTCTCTACACTTCAACTGGTGGTGGACTACGTGCCTACTCCGACGCAGACTTCGCTGGAGATGTCAACACTCGTAGATCCACAAATGGTTTTGTTTCTCTCATAAACGAGACCGCAGCATCCTGTAATTCTCAACTGCAGAAATCAGTCGCGCTTTCAACAACTGAGGCTGAGTTTGTAGCTGCCAGCGAAGGCGCAAAGGAACTCGTGTGGCTTAATCGGCTACTATCTGAGATCGGTGAAAGAAAAACTGTACCTGTTTTATTTATTGATAACGCCAGTGCAATCAAACTTGTTAAGAATCACGAATTCCACAAAAGGTCAAAGCACATAGAGGTGCGCTATTTTTTTGTTCGCGAGCTTTATCAACAGTGTGACATTGATGTGGAATTCGTGCGTTCGGGAGATCAGCTAGGAGACATGTTCACTAAACCTTTAAATGCTGTTCAGTTTAATAATATGTGTTCCAAGATTGGTCTTCACAATTGATATTTGTATTACTTTAATTTAATAATTACTTCTTGTTCAGTTTACGGGGAAGTGTTGGAAATCATATTAATCTATTCAAGTAGTAATATTTTGTTCTGTCAAGTTTTTGCTTTCCTGAAAATCTAGTTTGAGTAATGTCAGTTTTAATGTACGACCATACACATGTTCACGTCTACAGAAATTAAATACTGTTTAAAACTTTAACAACGTCTTACATTATTTTTCTCGAATCTTCGCCATCACAGTTTCTCTAAATTTGCACAAGCTTTTGAACTAAAAACTATGACTTCTATTGAAGTAGCGAGAAAACTTTTACAATACTTTTCTTTGTATGTAATACCCGAAAAAATCATTTCAGACAACGGAGTCGAATTCAATAATAAATTAATAAAAGAATTTTTTAAATTACACAAAATAGAAATTCATTTCGTTACTGTTGATAGCCCTAATTCTAATGGAAATGTAGAAAGATTCCATTCAACCTTAATCGAACACATAAGAATACTTAACGTACAAAAGGAATATTTAGATTTGGAATTAAACGAAAAAATTCAATATGCAATTTTAGGATACAATAATTCAATTCATGCCGTTACAAAATTATGTACATACATAACATAAACAGGGTTTTGTTAAACTACTATTATTTTCTGCATCTGTCGTGTTGGCAACACAAATCACTGACTTCAGATCTCATTTGACATAAAACAAGTAATACATGGTGCCAGGTCCGTCCGACTCTACCACAATTCTATTGTTGACGAGATTTGCTAGCTGACTAGAAAATTGTAGATGGCTCTGACAACCAATAGTGATCGAAAAGCTGACCAAAACATAACCTAATTAGCTTCATTACGTCATATTTAAAATGCCCAATTGTTGTGCCGCGATCAGGAGTACGTCCGGTTACAGAAGTAACCCGGAAAAGGTGCGTATGTTTAAGGTTCCCAACGATCCCGAGTTAGCAGCGGCTTGGCAAACAGCGTCGAAAAGGACGGACATAAAATCAACCTCAAAACATAGTGTGTGGGAGTCACCAGATCCATTAACTGACCACAAATATTGCAGGCCAAATCCATTTAGTGTATCAGTTAATGATTTAGCAACCAAAGTCTGCCATTTCCTTTTAAGACTATGTAATTGCACCTATTGTAAATCCGCACTTGCTGAAAATGCAGCAAGTCCGGACTTGGAAGAAAAGCAAGATCCTTATCGTAGGCCAAATCAAGGATTAAAACTGTTAAATATTACTCTTGCATATATTTACTTTCTACTAGGTGGTGTATTTAATTGTTCTTAACAAGGGTAGTTGTGTATTTCACTGTACTGTCAAAAATAACTTGAATACAGTCCTCCTGTTTATGTTCTATTCAATCCGCTTTTTATTCTCAACGACATCTTTCTCCTTGAAATACACCTGAATTACCCTAACAGGTTATGGGCCCAGGACGCCTGTATTTCGAGATATAACTACAGAGAAGGTTGAGTGTTGTCGAGAATAAAGAAGATACACTTGTGTAGTCGTTGCCTTTGTGTTTGTGAGACAGCAAAATGTCGAGCAAATTGTCAACGAAGAATATGCAGAAGTTCAACGGAACGAACTTTCTGGGCTGGAAGTTCCAGATCACGCAGATCGTAATGGCGAGTGATCTGTTGGACATCATGAAAGGGGATGGAGTAATGCCAGGGAATGCAGCGTCGGTGGAAGGAAAAACGTGGGTCAAAGAGAACGCCAAGGCCATGACTTTCATATCCTCGTCGATGGAATATTCCCAGCTGGAGCCTCTATTAACATCTGTTACTGCAAAGCAGATGTGGGACAAGTTGGGGACGATTCACGCGCACAAATCAGCGTCAAATAGACTGATTCTGACGCAGAAGTTTCATGAGTATCGTATGGGTTCAACGGACACGGTTGTTCAACTCGTGGCTAGGATCCAAATCATGGCGACGCAGCTCATGGATCTTGGAGAGAATCTTTCCGATGTGACGATCATGGCAAAGGTGTTGGCGAGTTTGACACCAAAGTTCTCAGTCTTTCAAACTGCGTGGGACAGTGTTGAGCCAGCTAGACAAACGATCGAAAACATGCAGGAACGTTTATTTCGGGAAGAAGGTAGGTTGAACGCTGATACAGTAGAAATAACAGCTTTTGCAGCGATGAAGCACACCAAAACAAGCGGTAAGGACTGGAAGTCAAAACCGAAGAAGGACAAAAAGAAGAAAGAAAAGTCGGACAAGAGGACATTTTGCGCGCGAGTGCCCCGAGCATAAACAAAAGAAAAATGTTCACGAAGGTAACAGTACTCAGAGAATTGCATTTGTAGCGGTAAGCGCGACTGCAACTAAGACAAACAGTCAAATCGAACACAGTCGATACAAGCAGCCAGATGACACGCACCGACAAGCGGTGCTTGCTGTCAATCAAGACGATATCTGGTTTATTGATAGTGGGTGTTCAAAGCACGTCACGTTCAGGAGAGACTGGTTCACAGAGTTTCGTCCAAAAAGGGATGGCGACACGATATTGCTGGGCGATAATGGAGAGTGTCCTGTGACTGGTGAAGGAACGGTGATCGTGGACAGGCTGATAGATGGCGTCTGGAGCAAAGCGCAAATTGAGCACGTGTTGTATGTTCCGAGTGTCAGGAAAAATCTCTTTTCCATCGGAATGTGTACATTACGCGGGTACTCAATCGTATTTCGGGAGGATGATGCGCTAATAATACGCGGCAACGAGATTTTCGCGACTGGAGTCAAGCAGTCAAACGGAATTTGCAGGTTGCTGTTTCGAGTGAGAGTTCAACAAACTCTGAACGAGGTAAACGTCTCAACAACGAGTTTGAAGGGGTGGCACGAGCGCCTTGGACATTTGAATAAGCGTGCCTTGTCCATGTTGGTAACGCGTGGCGTGGTGAACGGGGTAAGTCTGAGAAACAAGAAAGACTTCTTCTGTGACGCATGCAGACTTAGGAAAACGCATAAATTGCCGTTTAAGAAAATTCCTGTTTCTGTGAGTCGGGAACCAGGGGAGTTTTTTCATAGCGACGTGTGCGGGCCGATGTCTGAGGATTCGATCGGTAGTGCGCGATATTTAATAATGTACAAAGACGATGCATCTGGGTTTAAACAAGTTTCCTTTCTCAAACACAAGTCAGATGTTTTAGAGAGCTTCAGGATCTTCGAACGCGCAGTCTCAAATAAATTCGGGCGTGCTATGAAAACTCTGAAAGCTGACAATGGTCGTGAATACTGTAACGATCAGATGCGTAGGTATATGCAGTCTCGCGGAATTAAGGGGAGGTTCTCATGTAAAGTTTTCAAAAAATCGATTTTTTTGATATCACATTTTTCGAAAGGTATAACTGTATACCATACTGGGTTTAAAGCGTTTTTCGATCCGCGCATCACAAACGTTTCTGCAGCCCATTGATCGAAGCTGTGTCCCGGCCGCCACGGGCGGCTCTCGGGTCGAGACGCGCGACTCAGTTAGAGACCTTTTCTCGGCTTTATGCACGTTCCAACAATGCTTGGCATTGTACTGTACATGTGTACTGGCCTTCGGAACATATTTGCAGACTAATCGTGAGTTATGAAAAAAACTAAAATACATTAAAAAACAAAAAAAAATTTAAATCAGTCACATTTTTGGTCCGCCATCTTTAATTTAACATTTATATTTTTGTATTGTGGCACATATTACCCCAAATCTATATTTAGAAATCGGAAAATTGCATTGTTTTTTTTTGGTCCACCATATTGGATCGGCCATTTTGAATTTTGAAAAACTGACTTCAAATTCGGATTCAAAGATGTCCAAAACTATTAAATCCATGTCATTGTTACGAAAAATTTACATTTTATCACGAATATTCCATCGATAATGTTCCCAAAACTTTAAACGAGTTTATCTCGAAACAAGATTTTTCAAAACTGCGTGCAGTTTCACTTGAGACCTGTTTGATGTACAACCTTAGACTTTTGACCACTCGAAAGAGAACCTTTTTCCGTGGAAGATAGACCTATAAAATGTACAAATTGTTTATATTAACGATTTGTTATAAGGTCTTGAAGTGGAAAAAATACCCGAAAAATCAACTTTAAAGTTCAAGATAGTCCAAAATGGTCAAATTATAACTTTTTTCCCACTTTTTTAGGTCTATCTTCCAATAAATTTAATTTTCTTTTTGACGGTATTCCCACTTTTTTCTTCCAGACAAATACTGAGGCGATAAACTGCACGCCGATTTCCAATTACGCGCTGACATCACTCGACACTGTCACTAACCATGGGCGCCATTTTGATCGTAATTCAGTAAAAAAATTCCAAAATGTAGACAAAAGAATAACCTTTTAGAATTTCTAAACCGCAAACTTCTATATCTTTTCATTGCCGAGATATAAAATTCAAAACTTTGTCTAGTTTTTGGTCATGTACATGAGAACCTCCCTTTAAACAAGAGACAACGGCTCCGTATACTCCCGAGCATAACGGAAGAGCCGAGCGGGACAACCGGACGGTAGTGGAATGCGCGCGTACAATGTTACACGCGAAACAACTCGGGGTTTCGTGCTAGGCGGAAGCAATTAATAGCGCGGTGTATTTACTTAATCGAGTTTTAGCAACTGGAGAGTACCACGTAAAAACGCCGTATGAGATCTGGACAGGTAAAAAACCAGATTTAGGACACATGCAAGCAGTTTACACAAAAATTCGATGCCAGGGCGAAGAAGGTAATCCTCGTGGGCTATGACGGGGAGTCAACAAATTATCGGTTGTTTCATCCAGGTACAAAGAAGGTAACTGTCTCAAGAAATGTTATCTTACACGAGAGCGTCGATGAAGAGACATGTTCAAGCGAGGCAACCGATGAATAAAATTGCGTGGAGGAAACGGAAAACGAGCAGCCAGACGAATCGTGAAGAGAAGAACAGCGAGACGGTAAATCGCTGGGCAAGGTGTCTGAGAATGTTCAACGCAACGAGAATCCACCTCTTGCGCATACTAACCATGTTCGTGTGCTGAGAGATCGAGCACAGATACGTAAACCGACTTGATTAACCGATTGTATTGATTTCGCGGAATACAACGTGCCGAAAAGTTTCAACGATGCTATAGGTAGGCCTGATGCTGCTCAGTGGAACGAAGCCATTGAAGAGGAGCTGAGGGCACACGAGAAAAATTGTACTTGGGAAATCGTACCGAAAAATCAAACAAAAAGTGCAATTGATTCCAAATGGGTGTTTAAAACTATTCAAAACTCAGATGGAAGCGTGCATCGATACAAGGCACGGCTTTGTGCAAGAGGATTTCTCCAGCAAAAAGGCGTGGACATCGAGGAAACTTTTTCACCTGTCGTTCGTTATGACTCACTGAGAGTTTGTAGTAATTTTGTCGGACTGCAAATAACTCGCAATCGTACCGAGAAAGCAATGTTTATACATCAAGGCTTCTATACGCGAAGAATTCTTGTGCGATTTCTTATGAGTGAGGCAAAAGCCTTGTCGGTTCCTGCGGATCCAAACGTCACGCTGGAGCCTCTGGAGTCAAACGAGGAAAAACTGTTCAACGGGCCATATCGGGAGGCTGTTAGCACGGCAAGTGTCAGGATTATTTAATGTGGATACAACGCGGTTGAAAAGAAAAACAATATGAACACAAATTAATTATATTTTCGGTCTGTTTTTATAATGATGATACAACTTGCTTGTTTTGTCTTAGTGACAATCAATAATTAAAAATCAATAAATGTGAAAAACAAAAGTTGGTCATATGTTGCCATAGTTGGCGTTTAATTTATACTAAATGAAGGGTGCGAAGTGCTAATATCCAACACGCCCCCTCAATTTGCGCCCGGAGTAGGTTTTAGTCCCAATCCAGTTAGGCATCTCTCGTGATCGCCCCTCGGTAAGGCCTTTGTGAAAATGTCTGCCACCATGTCCTCCGAGGGCAAATACGCGAGTGTAATGGGGTAGTTCCTCAGCACGTCTCGAATGAAATGGTATTTAATGTCGATGTGCTTGGATCTTGAGTGATGCACTGGGTTTTCAGCTAGATTCCCAGCACTTTGGTTGTCGTTGTAAATGGTGACCTTGCCCATGTCCTCGAATCCTAGCTCTGCCAGGAAATTCGACAGAAATATGGCCTCCCTTCCAGCGTCGCTGACTGCCATGTATTCAGCTTCAGTCGACGATGAAGCAACTGTCCGCTGTTTCCGGGATTCCCAAGATATTGCAGCACCTCCCAGGAGGAAAGTGGATCCGGTGTATGACCGGCGGTCCACCGGGCAGTTCCCCCAGTCGGCATCGACGAAACAAGTCAAGATGCTGTTATCTCCGGTGAATCTCAATGCATAATTAGCGGTGGCCTTCAGATACCTCAGCACGCGTTTAGCAGCAATCCAGTGCTCCTGATTAAAACAATCATTGAACTGACTCAAAGAACTTACCGAATGAGCAATATCCGGACGCGTTGCTGTTGCCAGGTACATCAAGGCACCTATGATTTCCCGGTAAGGAAAATCAGGCTTTTGGTTTGGGTCACCCCTTACTAGTTTTGAATTCGGGACCATTGGTGTTGCAACAGGGTTGCTGTCCTGCATGTTGAATCTCGTGAGGATGTCCTGAACGTACCCGCTCTGTGATAAGAAGATCTCACCGTTTCTGCGGTTGATTTGAATTCCCAGGCAGTAGTTTGCCTCTCCGAGATCCCGTACATCGAAGTGTTTCGATAAGGTCCTTTTTATGTGATCTTCCCTGGTGTGATTGTTCGAGAAGATAAGGATGTCGTCTACATACAGTAGCACGAAAGTCTTCTGGTCAGGGTCCACATAAATGCATGTGTCCGAACTGGTCGCGTTTAAACCGATGCCCTTCAATACCTTGTCGATTTCGATGTTCCATTGTCGACCGGCTTGTCGTAGTCCGTAGAGAGCCTTTTTGAGTTTGCAGACTTTTTCCCCACCATTTCGAAGGTCCTGAAGCATGCCGAGAGCCTTTTTTTGAAGATCTTTGTCGCGATCTTTAGTCATTCGTTGTAGCATGTCTTCCAGGAGCGTAGGGGTGTCCATATAGATGTTCTCGTCGATTTTTCCGTTGAGATATGCAGCGGTAATGTCGAGCAAACAAAAAAAAATGTTTAATTTTTCAAAGAGGGGAGGATGTTCAATATTAAAGTAGAGATGATTTTTTGCACAATAATAACAATATTTAAGTGATCGATTCTTTCTCAATTATACATTTGTTTCTTAAATTTAATTAAGTTAAATTAAGTGTTCAACGTACATTGCTCTATAGTTATGTGTTGTGTACGCTAAGTGTTAAAATAAAATTATTTAAAGGCATAGTGTAGTGTATTATTCAGCCATTTTGAGAAAACTAACAACACACGTAACAATATACGTTGTTTAAATATATACAATACTTATCAAACCCAGCGAACCTCGTGCTAAAACGATCGTAACTCTAAACGTAGAGAAAGCAAATTGTTATTATTTAACTAATCAACAAATTATTAAGAAATCAATTATTAGTAATTGCCTAACGCAATCTCAAAATGGTGAAAATAAATTTCCAATTTTAAATCCTACTTAGGATCCAATCGTTCTAAGCAAAGATGATCTTAAAACTATCGATTACGAATTATTCGTATCCGACTATAGAGTAAGAGTTTCCCAAGTGTGCTACTGATCTACACAAGGTCCTCGGATTTTGTTCAAAATTCATATTTAGGTAGATCTAATGAATAAAAATTAGTTTCTGAAAATATTTTGGAAAGAAATTTTTAATTTTTGAGTTATAAGCTATTGAATATGTTTGAGTTAATCAATTAAATAACTAATACCTCGGATACTAGTTGATAGAAATTTATGAAATTTTGGTAAACTGTAGCTAATAGATAGACCTATCTAAATATATTTTAAAAAAATTATTTACGTTTAATTTATATATGAAAAATTTAGTTTTTAATAAACAAATTAATTTTTGTTCATGTTCTCCATGTGATACATGAATTTTAATCCATCCACAAGATTGTAAAAGTCTTCTTCTTCAAAATGGAAAAATAAAATTTTCGGGGCCGGAATTAGTAACCGAGTTATAGTGACTTTCGCGAGTCACAAACGTCTAGGCGCAAGGAAACTACCGCGCGCGCTGCATATGTTATTCAAGTGTTTGGGGTTCAAAGCATGTGATATAAGCAAATATGATATGTTTACTGAAATAAACAAATTATTGTAAAGAGGCAATCCCCTTATAATAGTAGTCCCTAAAAAATTAGATGCATCGTGTCAACGAAAATTTAGAGTAGTTGTAGATTTCCGCCGATTAAACGAAATTACAACCGGTACTGTCTTCCCAATTCCCAACATAACGGAAATCCTTGATCAGCTGAGTAACTCAAAGTACTTCAGTACGCTAGATCTGGTATCGGGGTACCATCAAGTAAAAATGAGATCAACGGATTCTCACAAAACAGCTTTCTCAACATCCACAGGCCATTACGAATTCTTTCGGGTTAAAAAGACGCGCCTAGCACATTTCAGCGCCTAATGAACACTGTGTTAACCGGGTTGCAGGGTTAAAAATGTTTCGTCTACCTAGACGACATTGTAGTTTACGGTGCTATGTTAAAAGATCATAACGAAAAATTGAAAGACGTATTTCAGTTCCTACTGAAACACAACCTTAAACTTCAATTAGATAAGTGTGAGTTTCTGCGCAAGGAGGTCAATTACCTAGGTCACGTAATAACGGAGGAAGGTGTGAAACCTGACCCTTCTAAAATACAATCTGTTTTTGATTTTAACACCCCAAGGAATCCAAAGGAAATAAAATCGTTCCTTGGGCTTTGCGGATATTACCAAAAATGTATACAACATTTTAATAAAATCGGTAAACCATTAACTGATCTGTTAAAAAAGAATAATTGGAGTGAATGGAATACATTGCACCAAGAATCTTTCGATACTCTTAAAGAAAAACTCACAAAATTTTAGTTTATAAACTGTACGATCATGTCGTAGCAGTCTGTGCAGTAATATATCCAAATGAAACGAATAACCAATGTGAACAGTTCTTTCAAACTATAAAACCATCGATATCATTTATAAAAACAAAACGCCTTGATTTACTCAGCCTTGTGGCACATGAAGATCCTATACGAAGTAAACGCGGTTTAATAAACGTCATTGGTAAAATCTCGAAAACCCTATTCGGTACTTTAGATAGCGACGACGAGAAATATTTTAATGATAAAATAGATAAATTTACAAAAATCGAAGAATCTCTTCTCTCTCAACAAACACTTCAACTTCTTTTAATAATACTATAAGAAATTCGTATAAAAATGAGCAAGCTCTTTTTAATGACATTATGGAACTCCGAAAACTAATAAAAGAATTAAAAACAATTCAAGGATATGTCCCATCTGGACTAGAATTCCCTGTTAATTTTAATATCAACGACATGCACGATTTTCTAAACTCTATAACCATTATAAACGTTTATATAAGTAAGAATAAATTAGTGTATATTATAGAAATACCATTAATTAGTACGAAGATATTTACGTGATATCATATAATCCCATTGCCAAGAAGTTTAGCAAATGATACCCATATATTTATCGATAGCTAAAATGAATTTATCATAATCGAAGATAACAAACAAAGATTCACTCTACTAAATGAAAAAGATTTTAATAAATGCAAAATAAACCAAAATTTTAATATCTGTCCATTAAACAAACAATTGTATCTCTCACACTTATATGAAAACTGTGAAATAGAAGATACAATTTTGAAACTACCATTCCAGAGGCTTGTAATAGAAAAATTATCAACATAAAGCAAAATATTTGGCATCCCTTAAGGGGTTAGGCTACCCTAGAGGCGCAAAAAATAGGCCAATTTTGTGAATTTTTTTCAGTAAAACTATACGATAGATCAAAATTTGATAAAATAGACTTTATTATATGCATATTGAGCAGGGCTTATACATTTTTTTACGAGCTCAGAGTAGGAAAATGTTGTTTCGAGAAAAACGCCTTTAAAGTAGTAAAGCTGTAGCGTTATTGCGCTTGAGCCATATTCGAAATTCAAGCTCTTTTAGAGTTTGCCGGGGCATAAAACAGCCAATTCGAATACAAAACCTGTTTTCTCATGGGAAATTTTCTCAATTTTACGATTTTAGGGTAATATTCCACCTACAACCTCACCCCGAGCGTGTACAGGGGTGTAAAGTAGTTCAAAACCGAAAAAATTGCTTTCTCAGCGGCCAAAACGTTCCACTACTTTTTCATAGATTTCGTTTATGACAAATTTGAGTTTGGGAATGTTTGTCACATATCAAAAAAACATGTTACCAGGAAATTTTATAATTTTCTTCCTTCACCCCTTTGCCGGGGTATATAGAGGATAAAAATGGATAATCGGCTACATGGAATGAAAAACTTTTTTTTGCCAAGAAATAAAAGCCAATGGATTACTAATGATGTCCATGACCATTTACATAATGTTATACATTTATACTATGTAAATATAAATGTACAACACTATGTAAATGTATAACCCATTGTAAATGGTCATGGACATCATAAGTAATCTATAGGTTTTTAGTTCTTGGCAAAAGAAAGTTTTCATTCCATGTAGCCGATTATCCATTTTACCCCCTATATACCCCCGGAGAAGGGGTGAAGGAGGAAAATTATAAAAATCCTTGGAAACATGTTTTTTTTATGTGACAAATATTCCCAAACCCAAATTTGTCATAAACGCAATCTATCAAAAAGTAGTGGAACGTTTTGGCCGCTGAGAAAGCAAATTTTTCGGTTTAGCACCACTTTACACCCCTGTTCACGCTAGTGGTGGGGTTATAGGTGGGATATTACTCTAAAATCGTAAAATTGAGAAAATTCCCTATAAGAAAACAGGTTTTGTATTCGAATTGGCTGGAAAACCTCGTCAAAGCAAAGTCGTGGAAAGATTTGGTCGCGTCGGCGTTAATGGGTTAAATTCAAGATACTAAAGAATAGATTTTTTTTGCTAATCTTGAAATCTCTAGGGTAGCCTAACCCCTTAAGGGAAACAAACTAATGGTTATATGTATTTACTAAATCAGAAGAAATTCAAATTAAATGTCTAAACCAAAATGTAATTACACATAAAATGCGGCCAGGAACTGGGATATTTAAAATATCTGATTATTGTAAAGCTTATACAATTGAAATGGAACTAAGTAATCGTAAATAAAATTCAGTAATGACTATTGATTTTGTACCAAAATTAAATTTAACCAATATATATCGATCAAGAGTTATCGCTATAAAAGATCTAATTGTAATTAAGGGTAAATCATCTAATCGTAGTCTATTAGTAAATAATTTTGATGAATTAGAAAACATTGGTGAAAGTATTAGTGATATGGAAATAATGTACAACGATATTAAGAAACAATTTGAAAATCATGAAAATGTAAACTTCAATTCTATAATTACTTATATCATAGTAACTGTTATATTGTGTACAATTCTGTATCTGTTTGTTAGAAAAATATCTTCATTGTTAAATAAAGGAAAACGTACTAATACTAATAATAAAATTCAAAAGGATACCGAACTCTCAAATCTTAATAAATCAGAAATCTTAATAAATCAGAAATCGATTTAATAATCATCCCCAAATTTGAGCACCCGTCAGCTACCTATAAGCGCTGACACCCAAATTAATTAAGAAGAGGTATCATCCCTTATTTTAAGGGGGGAGGTGTTACACGTGTCTATTTTTGTTCCCATAAGGTAACATAATTCTTTCTTTGACACCGCGGTGCCAACGGGAACCTTCTAACATCCTGTATCACACAAGAGTTCACTGTCTTTCTTCTAGCAAAGATTTAATTTTAAGTTAGTCTATATCAAACGTTGTAGCAATAACATAGATTATGTACGAGAAGTTACCGGCGAAAAAGCCAGCGACGAAACGGGTTGCCAACTGTAAAAAATATATATTCCCAAGCTAATTTTATAGTCTATAAATGCTATTTATAGGCCCGAAACTTAATAAATCCATTATATATATTATAAATATACTTATTTTAATTGGCATATTCAATATACAGCAATTTTCAGGTCAAATTAGTTTATTTGCAAGTTCAAAACAACTGTTAACACCCCAATATTTATAGCTCGAATTTGAGTCGCAGGATTTTTGTAAAAATTTTATAGATTATTCTTAGAATAAATATCTACAAAAAATGTGTTTTATTAGAGTAACAATCATCTGTGTGACTTGCGCAACAAATAAGCTCTGCTAACTCAAAATTGAATCGCAGAATTATGCCAAAATTTCTTACAATATTCTTAGCATAAACAACTACAAGATCTAAAAATATTTTCCAAAGATGTGTTTATTTAGGGTAACAGAACGGTCATTGTATGACGTGCGGAACAAAAAAAAAACTGATTTCTCAAAATCGGTGAGCAGGATAATTTTGAAAAATCTACTAAATATACTTAGAATACAAAATAATAAATATTTTCAAAAAATGTGTTGTATTAGGGTACCAAAATGGTAACCGTTTGATTGGTACTATGTAGCGCTTATTTCTCAAAATTAGGGCGCAGGATATTTCTGAAAAAATTACAAAATATTCTTAGAATACATTACTAGAAGTAACATAAATATTTTCAAAAGGGTACCAAAATGGTAACCGTGTGACTGCGAGGGTTGTGACTGGTAGCGCTGATTTCTCAAAATTAGGGCGAAGGATATTTTAGAAAAAATTTAAAAAAAAACACATTTTTTGAAAATATTTACGGCACTTGTAGTGATGTGTCCTGAGAATATTTTGTAATTTTTTCAGATATATCCTGTGCCCTAATTTTGAGAAATCAGCGCTAATTGGTATCACACATCACACGGTTACCGTTTTGGTACCCTAATTAAACACATTTTTTGAAAATATTTATGTTACTTCTAGTAATGTATTCTAAGTATATTTTGTAGTTTTTTCAGAAATAACCTGCGCCCTAATTTTGAGAAATCAGCGCTACATAGTACCAATCAAACGGTTAATCAAAGTTTTCAAAAATATCCTACACACCGATTTTGAGATATCAGCGCTATTTAGTATCAGTCACACGGTTACTGTTTTGGTACCCTAATTAGACACGTTTTTTGAAAATATTTATGGTACTTCTAGTTATATATTCTAAGATTATTCTGTAAATTTTTCAGAAATATCCTGCACACACATTTTCAAAAATCAGCACTAATTGGTACCACTCATCACACGGTTACCGTTTTGGTATCCTAATTAAATACATTTTTTGAAAATATTTTTGTATCTTATAGATATATGTTTTATCAATATTCTATGAAATTTCCACACGAATCCTGCGACTCTAATTTTAATGTACGTCTTGGAAGTTACCGGCGCGACGCTGAAGCAGTCTGACAAACAGTACTGGCAACATAGCAAAATCAAAAGTCACCATGTAAAGCAATGTTACCAACGTCAAATAAACACAAAGCTAACCTATAAAATTGCCTCAATTACCATATAACAGTCTTATAATACATCGATAGCATAATTTTAGCTACTAATCTATTACTTTTTATTGACTTGCACAATTATAAACGACTCTCAGATGAATATACAGCATTTATTTTAAGGCTATAAAAAACTGTCGAACCCAAAATACTTAAGAGTGTTTTATTAAAATTAGAGTCGCAGGATTTGTGTGGAAATTTCATAGAATATTGATAAAACATATATCTATAAGATACTAAAATATTTTCAAAAATGTGTTTAATTAGGATACCAAAACGGAAACCGTGTGATGAGTGGTACCAATTAACGCTGATTTCTCAAAATGTGTGTGCAAGATATTTCTGAAAAAATACAGAATATTCTTAGAATACCTAACTAGAAGTACCATAAATATTTTTTTAAAATGTGTCTAATTAGGGTACCAAAACAGTAACCGTGTGACTGGTACTAAATAACGTTGATTTCTCAAAATCGGTGTGCAGGATATTTTTGAACAATTATAAAACAAAATTTTAATTTTTTTAGAAATATTTGCGACCTAATTTTGAGAAATCAGCGCTACCAGTCACAGCGCTCGCAGTCACACGGTTACCATTTTGGTACCCTAATAATACACATTTTTTGAAAATATTTACGGCACTTGTAGTTATGTACCCTAAGAACATTTTGTAATTTTTTCAAAAATATCCTGCGACCTAATTTTGAGAAATCAGCGCTACCAGGCACAGCATTCGCAGTCACACGGTTACCATTTTGGTACCCTAATAATACACATTTTTTGAAAATATTTCCGGCACTTATAGTTGTGTACCCTAAGAACATTTTGTAGTTTTTTCAGAAATATCCTGCGACCTAATTTTGAGAAATCAGCGCTACCAGGCACAGCGTTCGCAGTCACACGGTTACCATTTTGGTACCCTAATAATACATTTTTTGAAAATATTTACGGCACTTGTAGTTATGTACCCTAAGAACATTTTGTAATTTTTTCAGAAATATCCTGCTACCTAATTTTGAGAAATCAGCGCTACATAGTACTAGTCAAACGGTTACCATTTTGGTACCTTAATAAAACACATTTTTTGAAAATATTGACGGTACTTGTAGTAATATATTCTAAGTATAATTAGTAAATATAAATATCCTGCGCACCAATTTTGAGAAATCAGCGCTAATTGGTACCACACATCACAAGGTTCCCGATTTGGTACCCTAATTAAACACATTTTTTGAAAATATTTATGGTACTCCTAGTTATGTACTCAAAGTATATTTAGTAAATTTTTCAAAAATATCCTGCGCACCGATTTTGAGAAATGAGCTTTTATTTGTTCCGCACGTCATACAATGACCGTTCTGTTACCCTAAATAAACACATCTTTGGAAAATATTTTTAGATCTTGTAGTTGTTTATGCTAAGAATATTGTAAAAAAATTTGGCCTAAATTCTGCGATTCAATTTTGAGTTAGCAGACCTTATTTGTTCCGCAAGTCACACGATGATTGTAACTCTAATAAAACACATTTTTTGAAAAAAAAATTCCAGCTTGTAGATATATCTTCTATGAATAATCTATAAAAATTTTACAAAAATCCTCCGACTCAAATTTGAGCTATAAAGGCATAAATAATGGGGTGTTAACAGTTGTTTTGAACTTGGAAATAAACACAGTAATTTGACAAAAAAGTAAGCACGTGACAAAAGACGCGGGGATCGAATTCGTTCGCATTCAACGCTGAGAGACATGTTAACCTTATGGCCAGAATCGGCGGCTCATTTATTTTGAGACATTACACTTGCATTTGTCGATGAATCAATGAAAAAAATTAATGTGTTAGGGGCAATAGAATAACCTTTATGCTATAGTGTTTATGAAATTACGAACATCTTTAATAAAGCTATATTTTCAAATTGAAAATGCATTTTATGTTAAATGCGCCTCTGCACAGCGCGACCATGCGCAATATGCTGCGTTGTTTGGCTTCGTTGTAGAAAATGTAAAAATCCAAACAAACGCAGCATATTGAGCATGGTCGCGCATGTGCAGAGGCGCATTTAACATAAAATGCATTTTCAATTTGAAAATATAGCTTTATTAAAGATGTTCACAATTGCATAAACACTATAACATAAAGGTTATTCTATTGCCCCTAACACATTCATTTTTTTCATTGATTCTTCGACAAATGCAAGTGTAATGTCTCAAAATAAATGAGCCGCCGATTCTGGCCATAAGGTTAACATGTCTCTCAGCGTTGAATGCGAACGAATTCGATCCCCGCGTCTTTTGTCACGTGCTTACTTTTTTTGCCTATACGTACGAAACCATCACGCAACCAATTACAGGGACACAACCAGGGCCTGACAGTTAGATGGGTGACCTTGGGACGAGTTTAGTTGAAGGAGCGGGTAAACTAGATGTCACTACAGGTATTGATTTGCCCCTTCCAAGAGGGTCTGGCTGATATAAAAGAGATCTATTTTATCTACTCAGTCTCTTTTTGTTTCTGACATTCCAACAATTTGTTGCTCGCTCGTTCGTTGTATCTGTTTGTATCCGCGTTGTGTTTTGAGTGTTTAATTTTGTGTATCAGGCCAAATCCTGTGGTGGACAGATTTATCGAAGTCTATTGGAAGTAGGAATTAGTTAAATTGTGTGGAGTTGAAACGATTAAATATCTGATGATGGCGTAGTAGCCGAAATACGTATCGTAGATGAAAAATTATTTCAAACTAACCGAGTGTGTTTTATTTTATAAAAATGAAATATTTTACGTTTACGTTCAAAATGCAGCTTATTTTTTAAACTATTTTAATGTATAGGTTTAGAAATTAATTATGTGTATTGTGTACATAATAAATATATTTAAGTATATGATAAATTATTTGTTTCATTACATTAAAAATACTAGCTGAGAATTGTATTGTTTCATCTTATATATCTATTATAAGATGGAACAAAATAATTGTAAAAGCTTTCAATTTTCCTATATAGGTATGAATGAAACTCGATTCAAATCGAGCGCTCACAGTTTAGTTCTGGAGCGGGTAAACTAGAGAGCGCAGAACGCAATACTGAAGTTTAACACGTGACTGTCTCATCTTTATTTTTTTATCTATGGACACAACAGTATCCATTGCAAACACCTAATATTTACACTCAGTTAATAAATAATTTTACCCCATTCCCATCTTCAATTTACTCGCCATATCTGAATGCAACAGTTTTTTTTTTGTTTGCATGTTCCAACGTAATAATAGCAAATACAAGAAGATATTTAAGCCAGAGATTTATAAATGTGACTATGTTTATTTTTAGATAACATAGCATACCTATATTCTAATAGCACTCACCTTAGATATTAAACTATGATGTATAAAAACATTGTTTTATTATAACAGTGGAGGACACTTATCCGCACGTGTTTATAGTAGCACTCACAAGGCAACAAACTGACAGATAGATGACCTTGCAACGAGTTTTGTTGAGGGTACGAGAAAACTAGATGTCACTAACCGTATTAGTTATTCGCATACCAACTATTACAAAATTTATATGTGTGGTATCACTGCGTCCCGCGTAAATTACAACATAACCATATTGTACTTGTGCATTTTTTGCTTGGATTGATATGTTAAATATTTAATTAAATTGCAAACTTCGAATTTGATTAATATAATTCATTATTAATAGGTTCTTATTGAATTTGTCAAGATCTAGGGATAAATAACTTGCGCGCACTCTATTAGGTAGAGTACGTTACTCCTAAAGTATTCCAACTAGCAATCGACAAAGTGCGTTATCTATGACACAGTGTTTTGGGAATGTCTGACTTTGTTTGACAAAGTTCCCTTGCTGGAAAGAGCCCATTACCATTCGCAGAAATTAAATTAAATATCTCATGTTGCTATACCTCGGTTTTAAATTTGGAGAAGAGGAAGCATTGCTTCTCTATCACTGTCCCAACTCTATTAAGCGATATAAAAATCCATGGTATTTTGTTTTCAGGTTGACAACACTGAATTTTATAAACCTTAGTGAAATTTACTTTATTTTACAAAATATATTGTATTTTTTAAATAAAACGCAGTTTTACTTGTATATAAAATGATTAATTTAATAAATAAAATAGTTGCTAGTAGGATAAGTTTTAGTGGTTTTATCAAAGGTCAACGACGATGCGTGTCCTATGTACAAGGGCAAGAACCAAAGCCGAAAGTGCGGGAATATTTTTATTTTATTGATCATCAAGGAATGGTAATTGTTTTATAATTATTTTTGTGCCCAAATTTGATAAATAAATTGTGATTATCTCCATTAATTTTAGTTATTTTTGGATGATGCTCGAATGAAAAATTTCACATCTTGTTTCAAAGAAAAGAAATTCTTAAAATTCTTTTTCGACCGTTTACGACTAAACGAAACTGATCGATATCGAGAGGATTTTCCATATCTATCAGTGTGTGGCCGTGAACGAAATTACATCAGATGCGATGATTACCCATTAGTGTATACACACGTAGTTCAAAAAGAAGTAAATGGAAGCGTAACGAATTTATTTTGTTATGCGCATGCTGGTGATCTACTATCAGTCACCTTTCAACCGAATAAAATATTTATGTCGCCATCGTCTGGTCGAGTTTACCACCCAGCGCCAGAAAAAGTGGGCCGAATCGGTTTAGTTCGATCAAATTTAGCGATCGAATTCAGTAAATATTTCGATTTTGATAACGGCGATACCAAACCACCAACTCGTTTCACCTGGAATGAGCAAAGTTTTCTGTTGGATACGAATTGGTATAAGGAAGCAGTGGAAGACAACCGGAAACGGAATATATTTGTTCGGGATGATGTAATTGAGTCTGAATTAATTTAATGTTTTAATATTGTAAATAAAATGTGAACTTTATATAATATAATAATACAAATAAAATATTTAAATAGTACTTGTTTATTTATTTGTATATTAAACAAATTATAATATTGCAATTGGCTACGCCGTACAAAAAAAAACTATTGTTTTAAAAAATGTTGTAAAATAGTTTTATATCGTGTAAAAATATTGCTCTTTGAACATATTTAGATCACATAGACAGCTACTGATTTATTTTATTATTATTATTTGAGCAAAAAGTTAAGATACTTTTGAAGTTTCATCAGTAAAAAGTTATTATATAAGTATTATTCTGATATAAACGACGGATATTTATTCTTTATTAACCCCTCAAGGACCGAATTTGTTTCAAATAATTGCACCAAAAAATTTTAATATTTGGACATCTAAGGACAAAATGAAAAAATTTTGAATAATTTTATCTATCAACGTTTTTCTGAACTCTAAATAAACAAACGCACGTGCGTGCTATAAAACAAAAACGACGTAAATTGCAGTGCACAATAGATTGGATTTAATATAATAATATTGTAATAAGATTATTTTCACGAGTTATTTCGGGCAAATACATAATGGAACGTACAATATGTGACCGGCCGAGTTATATCGGGTACGGTCTTTTTGGACCATATAGTATGTCCCGAGTTACCTCGGGCCTGGTCCTTAAGGGGGTAAGAACCTGTGATGTGTTACGTAGTTTTCTTACATTGGATTATCGCGCCAAGATTGAAAACTGGGTCCATCACTAGTTGGAACAGACAGTGGTTTAAATCGTCCTGGCGCCACCCAAGAATGACCTTTTGCGTTATGACTTTGACTCGGAACAGATTCGGAAAGTTTTTGTCGGAGGGCATCATGTATCTCAGGTTTGTATTCTTCAAATGTTAAATAATGTTTGTCATCTGTCGGCGGTGGATCATATATATGATCTAAACTTAATTTTACACATTCTTGCACCCTTAATAAAAAACGTTCTCGTTCATTCTTGTACCTAGAAATACATGGAAATTAAATAATACTCATTTTTTTCATAAATTACAGACAATATTTAAATATTTTTTATTACTAATATTATGAATTAGAAGCAAAAAATTACATGTTAGCAGCAATTTGATTAATTGCATGATCCAGACAATCCGAAAAATTACTAAATATCCAACTAATATATTTTAAAATTTGCCATATATGCTCTTCTCCCAATCTCCATTCAGGAAACCCTCCTTTTAAATTTAATTCTCCAGTCAATTCGTTAATAACAGGATGGAATATTTTGGACGTAAATATTACTTTCTAAAAATCACAAAAAAAAGATATATATATATATATATATATATATATATATATATATATATATATATATATATTATATAAGATATTTATAATATGATATAAATCACTTACAGGATGTTCACAAACTGGAAATGAATCTGGTATTTCAATATTAAAACGAAATATTCCTTCTTCATACAAACCACTTCTTACAAAAATAACACCAAACCATACTGCAAAATAACAAATAAACACTTATTTACCACATAAATAAAAGTACTTACACAGCGGATTCTTCCGTGATGGTATAGTGTATACGCCTCTAATAGTTTCAGTGGCTACCCTGTTACTTAAACCAAAAATACCCTAGATTATTCATCCGCCGAAATATAACTAGACACGACTTACTATTCTCCTAAAATACTATACTCTTGTTGATATTTTTTAAACCCTTTTTGTATTTCTTCATGATCAGATCTGGACAATTTAAGTAATTTATTTGAATCGGCTGGTATTACTTTACGTAAAGAACCCTGTCGTATAAAATTGCCTTCGGATGATTCCCCCTGCATAGTGCAAACAAATCTAGGGTAACACACAAACAAACCTGTACACGTTTACCTTATTGGCGGAACTGGCGCTTCGCACAGATGATTGCAGCATTATGAATATATTTTGGCATCTAAATGCTTTGCGAGGTAGCTCTTTATTAAGTCAATAAAGTTATTAATAGAAAATAAAATTTATAAATAATATTCAAGCACCGTCATACTATAAGTCAACAACCACTACGTTAAATTCTGATATACAATGTGCTGATTAGAGCTATCTCTTATCAAATATTTGATAATTTTTATTATAATCAGCATATTGTAAATGTCAAAGTGACAGAAGCTATTTCCGACATTTTATTTTGACAATCAGTGTACCTAACAGATGAATAAGTAATAATTAAATATTAATAAAAAATTATTTATTTTATGTATTTATATTAATAATAGTTGAAAATCTCATTAATAAAAGGTCTTTATTTTTGTTGCGATTAAAGAAGATGTAGTAGTAGTTAAAACAGTAAAATATTCTTCTAAATAGTTTACTGTGAACCAGACTTATATCAGTGTTTGGCAAACTATTTTATATATGTATATATAGTTATGGTTTTGTTTGTTAGTTTCTGTAATAAATTTGCGAAACGTCAAAAATTTGTATTTGTGATTTAAAAGCACGTGGTTAAATAGTGAAAAGTTCGTGAAATACATGTGCGAATCATCTTAAATTAAAATAAAGTTTATCGTATTTGAACTAAATATTTTATAAACATGAATAGCGGTCAAAGTAAGGCGAAGTTATCCAAGACGATTTTGGATATGAAGTTTATGAAAAAGAGTAAGGAACGGGTGGAAAAGGAAGAGGAAGACGCTGATGGTCAGTTGATGTACTCGAATGATATCACGGAACAAATGCGGAAAGGTGGAAAATTTGCGGTTGTCGAGGTCGGTGCTAATTCATGCAAAGACCTGATCGAAGGTCGATTATCATTCGGCGGAATGAATAAGGATGTTGAACGTCTCATGGGGCAAGAATACTCGAAGCGAGTTGGGAAAATCGAGAAAGAAAAGGAAACTGAAATATCTGATTTCGAAATGGCGAAAAAATATAATCCACTCGTTGATACAATTTCAAAGAAAAACACTAATAGAAATAAGAATAACAAACGAAAATTTATGAAACCTCCAGAAATGGAATAACCCCTTTATTTTTATATTACATTTATATATACATATTAAATACATTATTTGATTAAAATAAAAATATTCAAACTCATAAATCTGTAGTCATTCAAAAGAGGCGTAACATAAATATTGCTGCTGACCTATGACGTCAGCCAAAGTTTGATACCACATAATTTTGAGTTACTAATTTATTGTACAAGAAATTGTGTAACCCAAGGCTTAATAAAAATCAAACTATAGTTATTATTCTATAAACGACATGCATAATCATAATTTCATGAAAGTAAAATTCATATTCGTGAACGAAATTAACTCGCTCTCTGGCGGTAAAACTAATGTACTACAAAAATTGTTCCTAACACCGGGCATTAACGAACCAATCAGCTGTTTATTTATTTCATAAATTTCGAAGGAACAAAATATCTATCATATTGCGAAATAAATTCTTTGCCTAACTCACAAATAATTTGTAAATAATAGTTACACTCAAAAATATACAGTACTAAAGAACACAAAATAAAAAATTTTGATTCCAACAGCGATTCGTTTTGGCAAAGAACGTATATGTTCAGTTCACTTTATGCATAATTCACTTTGCTGGACTTCGCGTGTCCAATCATAGCCTCTATAACAACGTCAAACATATTGGTTATTACGCGGGACATTTTTATTAATGCTACTGGCGCCGCCAACGATAATTTTCTTTATGATAAAAGTGACTGAACTACGTCATTGCATTGCATGCAACCAATCCCAATAAAGTTTGGTTGAGGTAACTTGCCTCCCTCCCTTTGCCGAACAAATACCTGTTTCTGCAACCAATGACCGTGAATCGTTGTGAACCCGCCTTTCTGTTTCGGCAGCCGTACATGTGACAGTAAGTAGACATTTCGCTCATATTTTTCCAAATAAGTGCTATTTATTGTACAATTTGTAATTTTAAAATCATTAAATGAGACGCAAATTTAATTTTGTTTATATGTACGATGAAATTTGGCGCATTAATATATTTATGACGTCTCTGTATTACTAATTTCTTAGTGAACCTTTGCTGGAGGTTATATAAATGTTTAAAATAGATACGAGACAGATAAAATAAGTTGTGTGGCGCCAGGGTCATTTCGTTTACTTGTATATTATACTTCGCCGGTGTAACACGACACTCGAATTTTATTAAAAATTGAATAATAAAAATTGCGTCTTAGAAAATATATACTAGCCTAGTTGTATTTTATTTGGGTGTGATAATGATAATTGCGTTTAGACAATAAAGTGAAATATTTCCAGGCCCAACAACAATCGGAGGATGAAATTGTCACAAGCAGCCAACTTAGCCTTGCGCCTTACCATTGCACAGGTACGTTATTTTATTTATATAATTACGCAACTCGAAAAGAAATTCACTTCCTCGTGATAATTATTCATCGGTTACCATTTACCGAGCTATAAATAATTGGCTATCGGTCAAGTCCATGAAAGCAAAATTTTGTTAGTTCCTTACGGATATTTAAAAACATTTTTCTTCATATCCACTAAATGAATATTATAGTATGATTATGTAATTCTATAATTAGCCCATCTATTAAGTAAAAATAAGATAAAATTATTTATACCTTGTCTTGCCTAAGAAGTAATGCTGAAATCTTATAAATTAGGTAATTATAATCATTTTGAATTGTTTATACGTGCTAGTGAATAGACTCATTGCACACGTTCCTCATTTAAGGAATAGTTAATTATATTATAATTATTGCTTCTTTAAAACTGATCAAATTGGTATGGTAAAATTTTTTAAAAAGATTTGCCCGTTTTTCAGAAATATTTTTATATTGGAGAATTTTTTTGAATTTGAAGTAAAGGCATGACGTTATTTTGAGTAGTAAAGTTATTTTATAAATATTGGTCTGTTTTTGGATAACTACCGTTATATTATTACTCATTGCACACGTCAGACATTTTAGGAATACATAATTATACTATAATCATTGCTTCGTGTAAACTTATCTAATTTGTTTCGTAAAGAAATATATTTAAAAAAGTTTGAATGTTTTTTGAAAATACTTTTATATTATCGAAGTTTTTTAAATTGAATTTCAAGCAAATATATAGCATTATTTTATAAATATTTTGAAGTTATTTTTTTAGAACCGTTATATTTGTATTTCATTGCCAAAAATTCATTTTATAAAGTATGACATTCAAAAATAGATTGTAGATTTTTTTAATAGTAGTTAAATAATTGTAGTTCAATCAAGTTCATATTCATCTTGTAGGTAATAATTGTAATAATTATCAAATATTCATATTTATATATATTTAAAATTTCATGTTTCAATTTCTTATCGAGAAAAGCGACAGTATTTGTTAAAATGATCAATTTGTTCCTAAATTTGGAGGTTTTCTTTTATGTTAAATTATATTTATAATATATATATATTATTTAATAGAATACTCCGGTCGGCCGTAGACATGCTGATCGTATAGTATTTTCGTCAGCTCTCTTGTTAGCTAGTCTTGGTGTAGCCGTATCATCATTTAGTGTGAAGCAACTATCCTCCCAAAGACGTTAAAGATGCCTGGAAATGTGTTTCTCATCTAGTTCTTGACAACCAACCATAACATATATATTCTAATAAATATTTTGCCATGTGTCTAGATTTGGTAAAACAAATATGTATTTAGCTGATATAAAATGCTAGTGAATTATAAATAAATACCCATATTGTTACAAGCACTATTACTACAAAATTTATCTTTGAGATAGAATAGATAGTAGTGCTTAGGTACCACCTTAATTTTAAAAATATGTTTGTTAAATTATTTGTTTATTTTCACTGTGTATATGTTATTTAAAAATTCTTGTACATTATTTATGAATAATTATAAATTTACATTTTGTAAAAATAACTATTTCTTTTATTTACACTAAATAAATTACATTAGTTCATAAAAATATTACATAAATCTGCATAAACTCTCACGCAAATTGTTACAAGATTTATTTACATATTTTTATCATATCAAAATTGATAAATTTATAAAAGTATTACATTTAAAAACGAAATCGATAAAGATTGTTTAACAATAAGCTCTTTCTCAGTCTCTTTGAGTATTTTTATATCGAATGCTGTAGAAAATGACATTGTCCTAATGTCAAAATAACGACAGTGCTTATCGTGACACCCAAACACAGATATTTACCAGTAATTGGGATACAGAATAAATTTGCATTCAATCGCAGACTGGATGTATATAGAAGAAGAGAATCCAGTTCGGCTGTTGATGTATCTTGGTGAGCAAATGGTCTAGTTCTAACTTCGTGGCCTACGCTTTGTATCATCACACACGCATTCGTAAGTCTTGCAGCCTAAACATATTTATTTGTTAGTTTTATCCTGGCGTATCTAAGTAATAATTATGTAAAACTATTAGCGCGTATAGAGCAGTAATTTTAACTGATACATCGCAAGCACTAATCACTGTAGGGTGGTATAATCATACTTTAATTATGACACAGCGAAAACAATCGAGATTTAACTAACATAAAATTCGAATTAAAATTGCTTTTAGGAATATCTTTAGACTTATTTTTATAAGAATTGTTAAAACTAAATTATATCCCATGAAATAACAATTCTAAATTTGTGTAGATTGTATTTTTTTTTTAGATTTAATAGTGAAAGGGAAATTGTATACCCTGTACGTAATATTATATTACAATATAACTTATCTAACTTCTTATAAATGTGTACATAATAAAAATACATATTTAAAAATTTTCCTATAATAAGATTATTGAACCATGAATTGATGGAATATTTATAATTATAGTATAAATATTAACTAAATAAATATTAAGATAAACTTGACGATAAAGATAAAATGCGCAGAATGTTGTTCTCATTCTTTTCTATTATATGGAACATATTAAATTAGATAAATAAAAAACTTGCAATAAGGATTGAATGCGAAAATAAAATTTATAGTTTTGACCTTAATATAAAATAACATTTTAGATTATTAAATTAGCACATTGACATAGATTTTACTGAATAAACTGGAAGAATCTATCTTTATTATAGAATAAAAATATATGGGCAGACCTTTAGATGCCGGTATTTTGGCATGAATAGATGTTGACATATCTGTGAACTATTTTTAGATAGGGTTAATTAAAATCTCTGTTTTCTTTTAGTAAAATGCGTAACAACTTTGTTTACAATGTTTTATTTAATGACCCTTGCAGAATATTTAAATTAGATGGGATTCCAATCATAATAATTCATATTTATTATTTTAAACTATTTAAAAATAGTTCGCAAACAGCTGTTGTAAAGAATCATTTATTTCAAAAGAATATTTTTTGCGAAAACATTATTCGTAGAATAATAGATAAATATTTATGAGCAACTAATACATTTTTATATGTGTGTTTTATAATTTACCTGAATAAATGGTGCTAAAGCAATCATCAGCCAAAGACAAACATTTAAAATACTAATCCCAACGATTGGTAACGTAGATTTATCAATATTATCATAATCCAACAACCATATGATACCTGATGCGCCCCAAGATATATTTATAATCGTGAATATACATACTGCTGGTGCCAAATCTTTGTTCAAATATTTCAATAAGTTTTTAAATTCAAGAAGCTCCTAAAATTGTTTTTATAAAAATATCATGTCTCTGAACAATAAATGTTTAACACAAATACCTTCATCCATTCTATTGGGCGAACAGGTTGCAAAATCAGTTTTGCGCGAAGGAAATATAAATAAGATGTTAATAATTGCGCTTGAAGGCAATAGCTCGTTACGAGTGTTGCTTGGATCATATCGTGCCATAATGTGCAAATAATAAGCAATATTTTCATCGTTAGAATAGCATACGGCGAACTAAAAACATAAATAATAAATTATATTTAACATATTTACTTATTTCAAATATTAAAAATCCGGATAATTCTTGATTGATTCCAAGAATTATCCAAGCATATCTAATATACGAGCGCTGCCGCTTAGACATTGCACCAATAAAAATCGGATGTAAATTGTAGACTAAATAAATTTGTTTATTATTTTATAATAAAATTAAACAGTAAATAGTACTAAAATACAACATGAACCTTGATATTTTGTAAATATAAATCAATATTAATAATTTATTCATTGCATTTTTATTAACAAAATAATAATAGTTTTTGATTTAAATTAATTCGTATTTAAATAAAATACGGTTATTCTTATTTTTATATTTAGTTCGTATGTAAGCGACAGTGCCAACGATCGAAATTTGTGTACCTTGAATCCATCCATTTAAAACTTATAACAGTTTCTGCTAACATAAAATTGACTAACACAAACGATAAAATAATCCAAATAATACTCATAGCAATAAAAAACCACAAAATTCTAACAAGTTTCTTTTGGCTAACGGACCCATCCGAAGGATTAGATGAAGAAAGAAAAACCTATAACAAATATTAAATATGTAATGTACACCTTATGGCTAACACAATTAAAGTACATACTCTTTCCATTAAATTCGACAAGTTTTCATTATTAGATAATCGAAACAAGTACACTGCGTAAACATATGCAATCAAATGTAAAACGCTAGGTAGCAGAAAGCTAAAAACGAAAGAACCGTGACATATTTGCTGGAAATTCCACTCATCCTCAGTGGTCTGACATAAAACTGCTTTGCGATGGTAGCAAAAGCCACGATCCCTTCGGAAACATGCCATATATTGCAATATATATCCGCCAATTACGAATAGGACCACTTGAACCATGTAGAACAAACCGATTATTTCAACACAACTAGAAATTTCTGTTGTTTCAATGGCTAGCGGTCGTAATCCCATTACGCCTAACAATCGCAAGTACGGACGTAATATTTTACATTTACAATAATGTAAAACTGCAGACACGCTTAGTAGTCCATAAGGCTCTGGTGTGTCAGCTATATCTCGTATCTAAAATAATAAATATTTTTTAGTTTCTAAAAAATCTGTAGCGATCATACATAACGTAGGTAAATAATTAACTATTTATATAAATCAGATCACTACTAGTTAAATGATGAAATAAGAGCAAACATTTTTTACAGATAAGATTATAGTTCAATATTATATAATAAATTGTTGAACTGCGCTCTCTAAATATAATTTTTAATAAAAATAAATAACTTACAGATAAACTACCCATTGAAGGACTTCGATTACCAAACCGTCTACTTTCAGTACTTTGTAACGCTTCTGTAGATTCACAAATATTTTTATTGTGATCCGGATCGTTCTTCTCTCTATGTAGCACTTCCATTTTTCTAAACACTATTATAAACGAACACAACCAAAGAAATGCTACATGTATAAACAGTCACGTACACAATTAAAAATACCACTAAAACACAAGTCAATACTTACAATAAACGATGTATATACCGGACACCTTTTAATGATACTGAATAAACAATAGAAACAAAAAGGAGACAACGCACTGCAAAATGATAACCTTTTACCCATATCATATTAAATTGTAAACAAAATTGATACGTTCATGAAAATAAATGCACAATTAACAGTAGAAAACAGTTTCGTTTATTTATAATAATAATATACAAATTACAATATTTATTTTTTGCCTCGCCATGTTTTTATTCCTCTATGTATACCTGTCATTGGTCGGACAACTTTTCTTCGCTCTTCGCGGTGTTTGTTGTTTATTTCTTCCATTTTTCGATCTCGACGATCTTTTCGCGTCGAAAAGGTCATTTCGCGATTGCCAACACTACCTAGTAATTTCACTGAAGAATCCTCATTTCTAAGCCGGTCACCAAGACTAGTTCTAAATTAAAAACAAACATTGATTCTTGATTTAGCAATGAAAGCGTTAATGGTTTAGCTAAATCTGACTTTCAACAATTATTATGTAATGAAAATGCAGCTAAATATGTATTAAAGAGTGTACATACTTATTTATTTTTCGTTTAATTCCTCTGATACCATTAACTCCATCGCCATCTTGGAATTCAACTAGTTTAAGGTGTTTATTACTATTTGGTTCAGATTTTTCTGTTTCTTGTTCTTCTTCCTGTTCTTCTCGTAATCTGCGCTCGCTGTTTATGATACGATATTGTTTCTTCATATCTTTTGTCCAAGCTTGATCGTCATCCGAACTGTCATCGTCATTTTCAGAACTTGATTCATCAGAGCTATTTTTGCCTTCTCTTTCATCCTATAAGTACAAAAAAACCATAACTTTTAAACAAAAATTAAATATAAATTAATTAAGACATCTTTGAAAAATTAAAAACTTTTTCTAATAAACTACTATTCCCAGTTGGTAAATTGTTACAAATTTAAATTTAATAAACATCTTAAATAACATATTTTATAATTTTAGATTAATTTGTAGATTAAGAAACGCTCAAAACGACTTTATATAAGAAAGTGAAAACTATTAAACGAATACTGACATCTTCTTGTGTAGGTTGTTGTTGCGCCAATTGTTTCTCCAATTCCTTCTTTCTGGTACTATTTAACCGAGATAGAACAGGATTTAATAAGCGATATTCATCAGTATTTTTGTCGACTTCGAAATCAGGATTATCGAACATTGCACTGAATCGAGAATCACCAAGTAATTCAGTAGCACTCTTTTGTTTCTTTTTGTCAACTTTAAGTTGATCATCCATGAGTTTAAGAGCCAAGTCTTTGTTCACTTTCGGCAGCTTGTTAACTTGCACACGATTGACACGTTCTTCGTCGATTTTCGCACGTATTTTTTTCTTACGATATTCCTCAAATGCAAACGGTTCCGCAACTGATTTCGCTTTTTTATATAAACGAATATCCATAAAGTAACTGTTAACAAATATAAAGTACATATATAAGATTACACATTTACACTTCAAAAAGTAATATCAATTAGAATCATTAGAAGAATCGAAACGCAAAAGCGTGAATTTTTACTATAAAATTACTAGCTTTAAATAAATAATAGAATTGGAAGAAATATTATCTTTTGTCGTCAATGTTCCTAATATATAAAAATTAACTAATAAAATTTTCATATAGTAATGAATTTAATTTGTTAATTATCAAATTTTGTATCGCGAAATTGAAGATGTTGATTATAAATATAAAAATATAAAAAAAAACTTACCCATGCATATAAGCCCGTAATAAATTTGTTCCTAACAAATGATCCAAACCAAGACTTTCCAAATCAGTTTTCGTAACGAATTTATAATCATCGTAAACATTCTCCGCATTGGATTCTTCCAGTTCTTCTGTAAGAGAATCCAAAAATCCAGCCCATCGCGGTGCAGGACCAATACTCGGTATATAGTACGTTTGCATTTTTGTACCTTCTGTTGCTAGGAAAAACATTCCAGTATTTGGAACGACACACAGATTATTATAATCTGCAGTGGCTTCAATAGACGTAAATAATTTTCCCTAACAAATAAGAAATCATTGTTGCTATTTTTATAAAATATTCGTGTAATATTTCGGAATGTCTTATTATATTAAAACTTACAGTATTTTTTTCCCATATCTTAACAACGGAAGTATCCATAGAAAATATCAAATCTTGTTGGTAATGGAACTCTACGTTTTTTATAGGCAAACCATACATGTGGTCTTTGGTATAAAATGGCTTGTTTGAACGAATATCGTACAATAATATTTGTCCAGTTGCAGTTCCAACACCTAACGTTAACCCACCATGGAATTGTAATGCAGTTATAGACGGGAAACCCTCCAACCTAATAGGAATATATAACAAGCAATACTTACTTATGCTTCGTATAAGAAAGTAAGAATGACTACATAGTATTTGAATTGTTTTATTGATATTAATTATATTACCTATAAATGATATAAAATAAAACAAAATATATGTGTGAGCGGCGGCACTCGCGATTAAAGATGTATAAACATCAGTATGTAAGTATAAGTATGTATGTGTGTGTGTAAAATTATTTTTAGAGGCGCGCATATAAATGTTGACAAACAAAAAAATGCGATAAATACGACTAAAATTGCAATTTAATAATAAATCGAGTTTGTAATTTAATAATAGAAACTCACTCTTTGTTTTCGCTGACGCAATTGAAAGCACAATCTAACGTTCCGACAATTCCTTTTGAGCGCGGGTCCCATGCTTCAACTCTGCCTTCCTGCGTGCCGCAAACTAGTAAATTGTGAGCAGGATTTATTGCGCATTTATTTATTGCCGCCGCACTAGTCGTAAACGGAACTAAAAATTGACCACGCTCAAGATTTAATCGGTAAATGTCCGACGAAGCACCCACAACAAACAAATCACAACTGGGATAATGGTATTGCATATCCCTGCCGAATTTCGGAATTCGCAGTCGATAATAGCGGCCATGAGCTGCATGAAATTCAACGTATCTATCACAATGCAAGAAAACTAACTGGAAATAAATAAACATACTTTAGAGTTTAGGCACGCAATGGTAAATAGGCAATTTATTTCATTAATAACTACAATCAGTTGCGATAATCAGCATTTAAAATTGTTGAAAATAAACTTAAATATCAAAAGCATAGAATTTTTGAAAACAATAGGGAAGCAGGCTTATTATTTTCTTATACGCAGTAAAAGTAAGTATTGTAATCATGAAAAATTTCGAACTCGAGATTTTAACGGAAATATACGTTTTGACCTTCCCTGAATCGATTCCGACTATTTTTGGAATGACGCCCGTCTGTGTGTGTGTGTATGTGAGCGCTCTACAGCTCAAATGGCGAAAGGGAAAATTATGAAATTTTAAACTTAAGATTTGTATGTGCCTGGCAAGAAAACCTCCTATTTTTGAAAACAATATTCCGACCGGAAGTGCATGTTTACTCCAGTCATTTTTTGCAGTTTCTGCAATTACTCAAAAATAGTTACAGAAAAATTGTTACAATAAAAATTATAGATAACAGCATTTTGTACAACTTTTATTTGAAACTTATTTTCCCAAACGGTACCGGAAACAAGAAAAATGGCTATTGAAATTTCTTCATATTATATTTATTTTTACATAAATCACCTGTCAATTGTTTATCAAAAAAAAAAACAAAAGCGACTTAAATAATTTGAAGTTTGACATTTTATAATTATTCTAAGAAATATATTTAGTGCAAAAGTGTTCCAAAGGTTAGAATAAATATTATAAATTAGAAAAATAATGAAAATAGGATGTGATTTAACCCAAAAGCGTTTAAGAAAGTTCGGTGCATGACACTGCAGATGTTTTTTTAAATGTATTACGTTTAGTTTCAGAGTTATAATTGTTATAAGTTTGCGAGTCGAGTGTGACGTCACAATCCTTGAGAAGCCTAGTACCTAGTTTCTTATGTTCAGCGCACTGTTTAAGGAAACAAATGTTGCCAACTGAGAAAAAAAACATATGTAACTACCAGTTATATTAAATGAAAAACGGGAAACACGATTAAATATTTTAGTTCGTAACAATTTTTTTGACTTATTACATGTATAAGCGCGTTCTATACATTTGTAAGAATATAAGAAAATGTATTACCTTGCTATAATCGTCACTTAAAATATCAAATGTCACGACTTCAGAATCAAAACATCTTTCGAATTTTAAAGATAAATTATTAACATCAAAACACTTCACACGAGGTTTATAAATGCCAGTTGCAAGAATATACTGTCCATCTCTTGATACTTTTATGGTATTGCTGAGTCCTGGCATATCAAAATCTTGAATTAATTCAATTCGTCTACGGATGTCTACATTCTTCTTTAATAAAGCCCTCCGTTTGCGCTCCGTAAGCCACTAAAATCAAATTGGTATCAATTACAATATAATACATAATCAAAAGACTCAACTTACATCTGGTAAAGATTTCCCACTACTAAGATTATAAATCTTAACATTATTAGGGTCTGACACTTGCATTTTTAGTATTTCACCGCATATAATTCAAAAAAATACATGTAGCTGTCAAATGCTATAAACACGTGCTTTTTAGGTTATGTTTTGATTTAGACCTGTACCAAATTTCATTCAAGTTGATTGAATAAAATATTTATATTTGTTTGAAATATTAACAAATAACGATCAAAATATAAATAAAATGGCAACAATTACAGATTAAAATAAAAATTCTGGAAAACAACTCTGTTAAATTTATGTAGTGTTGCAACAAGTGTAAAATAAATCTAAAAAATTAATGTCCTTCAGAAATTTAGCTCTTAAATAATTAAATTAGATATAAACATATTTCAATAAAATAAATCTAAATTTGTAAATTATTTATTGAGTAAAAGTAATGGATGATTATAAAATGATTTTGTGATTGTTTTGGCTGTTGGTGAGCTTGATGTAGAAGTGTAGAACGAATCCTGTTTTAAGAAGCGTTCATTTCGCTGGTTGTGTGCTGCCGCTGGTGACAAACGAAAACAGAAGATTCATCAAAAATGCCGAGTCAAGAAGTAACGACGACGAAAGTTATTGTCCACCCGCTTGTATTATTAAGCGTGGTGGATCATTTTAATCGTATGGGCAAAATTGGTAATCAAAAACGAGTCGTTGGTGTTCTTTTGGGCTGCTGGAGAGCAAAAGGAGTACTTGACGTTTCGAACAGTTTTGCAGGTTAGGCTGACAGTTCATTATTTTCACTAATATACTTTTAAGTTACTCAACTTTCCAAATAATACAACAAAATTCATATTTATATACCATAAAATAATCATACTTTCCAAAATGTAATATCAAAATCTTTACAAAGAGAAATTTTACTTTGATTTATAAAACATCGAATATTATTTATATAAGCAATATGTGTGTACCAACTATTTATTATAGTACTATTAATATATATGAATAGTCATTCTTGTATAATACACATAACTTAACTCATTTCTCTATTTTTTAAACACTTAACTCAAACTCATCTTAGTCATGCCATGAATACAATTTATTTTTTGTACAATTCTCAATCACTTCTCTATTAATATCACCTACCTCTTCTATTGAGAACAATTAAGTGTAATTATTGATATATTGTTCACAAGTTTTATACTTTTAATGTCTTAATAATAAAATGTTTATTATTTATAATGGAACATTCCTCAATATTAGATCTATTTCCTCTAAAAACTCCATAAATGACTTTATTTTTATATAAACTCTAACCTTTGTTTGTCAATTAATATGTTTGTTCCAACTATGTTTGAAACTGTACGACGCATGCGCATTATAAAACTAGCGTTCCGTTGGAATAAATGCACATACGTAGTACGGTTTCAAATTGATTCTACCACAAATATTGTTAATGGTTGGTTTGGCTTTATTTTTTATTGTCTAAATATTTAGTTAAATTGAAACATTTTATATCAACTGTATTACATAAATTCAGTCATGTCTTCTTTTTGATTTCCTCTCATTTAGGTATTTTTACGAAAGGAATTTAATTTCTTTTGTGCTATATTCTTTATTTGACTTAAGTCTCCTAAAAACACTAATAATGTATACGTTTTCTTGTACAATTTGTAGTACCGTTCGATGAGGATGATAAGGATAAATCAGTATGGTTTTTGGATCATGATTACCTAGAAAATATGTATGGAATGTTCAAAAAAGTGAATGCACGTGAGAAAGTTGTCGGTTGGTATCACACCGGTCCGAAACTTCACCAAAACGACATTGATATCAACGAGCTTATCAGAAGATATTGCCCGAACTCTGTACTAGTAATTATTGATGCCAAACCCAAAGACCTAGGTTTACCAACAGAGGCGTATCAAGCCGTTGAAGAAGTCCATGATGATGGTTCACCAACGTCGAAAACTTTCGAACACGTCCCCAGTGAAATCGGCGCAGAAGAAGCGGAAGAAGTAGGCGTTGAACACTTACTTAGAGATATCAAAGACACCACCGTTGGTACTCTATCGCAACGAATCACCAATCAATTGTTGGGCTTAAAAGGATTGCATTTACAATTGAAAGAAATCCGTGATTATTTAGTGCAAGTTGGTCAAAGTAAACTACCAATCAATCATCAAATTGTCTATCAATTACAAGATATATTCAACTTATTACCTGATATAAATCATGATAATTTCACGAATTCCCTTTATGTGAAAACAAATGATCAGATGTTGGTGGTTTATTTGGCGGCTATGGTCCGGTCAATTATCGCTTTGCACAATTTGATCAACAACAAACTCACGAATAAAGACGCTGAAGAAGGTAAGAAAGAAGATAAAGATAAAAAAGAAAAGGATGACAAATCTAAAGAGAAAGACGATAAGAGTAAAGAAACGAAAACAAAAGATGACAAGGTGAAGAAATGATTTGGAAATTTGTCGTTAAAATATTTATTATTTGTTTCATATTTCAACCGTTACATTAAAAAAAAAAATGAAAATCACTGTACTTTTTATACAAATAATAAAAATACACTATCTTAAAATAATTCTGCTATGGTTTCCTACATAGTAGTAACATAAAACAAAAAAACATAATTTTAATTTTTGGAGTTTTTTTCTTTGAAGATTTTGTTAGTTTAATTATTTGTGTAACTTAACATTACTTTGCTTTATAATACATACTTATTAACAATAAATTTGATTCTTTAATACATTTCATGTGTTTTATTTTTTATTTCTACGAATTATATGCATTTTTTTCGCAATTCATATTAGAAAATTTATACTTTTGCTGCCACTTTAAATTTGGAAAAATATTCCTCTATATATTCATCATTAGTACTAGCTGTGATTAGTTGTGACTCGCTCATTTGTCGCATTAATCTAAAACTGGATTGATCATTTTATTCGTAGCATCACGTTCTAATTTGTTTCGTAATTATGTCGTCATGAACTTTGCGATAGTAACTAATTTTTAACAGCAAATCATTAGAAGCGAATAGCTTTAACAACTGTTGGTATCAACGCTATTGAAATATATTATTTGCTTTGAAATTAATAATTGCCCGAACTTGTAAGAACTGATTTATTTACACATAATAGAAATAGCAAGTACAGTACCATTTCATAAATTATATTAGGAATCTGTAACCCATACAAGCATAAAACAACTATGCACTTAATATCTTAAAAGTTTTACAACTAATTAAATTTTAGAATTAATATTTAGAGACATATGACTACGATAATAAAAAAATAATTTTGACTTACCTATCTACATGGATGAAGTATTTTTTGTACACTTTAGAAATCTAAATAAGTTTCTATTTACACATTAAAACTATTTTACAATATAAGCTTCACTGCAAATATTACAACTAAAGACACAATAGAGGCACGTAACCGGTCTTGCTGATTTTTCGGATTCGGATTAATCGCCGGATCCACGAATGGTTGCAAATTCGTTTTGTTGTAATTCATAAAGTACCAACTCATCGATCTATCGTGTGGTGGTATTTGCGACGTGGCACTATTATCAATATTCGTAAATGCAGTTTTCGCTTTATGATTATTATTCAATGTTGTCGATAGAGTTTCTTCCTTTTCTTTGATTGGTTCTTGTACGGATTGCAGCGATGCCGTTGAAGAAACATGCGGAGACACTACCTTTGTTATTGTAGATCTGCCCACTGAAGGTCTGAATGGTGGTTGTTGACCACCTGGTATTAAAAACGTTGATAGGGTTGATGGTGTATCTTTGGGAAAGGTTACGTTTGCTGGTATAAAAATGGTTGTTTCTGGTTTGGCAGGGGTTGTGATTTCTTTATATCGTGTTTCTGTTATACTCTTATTCTTTTCAGTAACTGGTGTTGTGTTTGGCGAAACTGTAGTGAATGGAATATGCTCAACTACATCTTGGAATAAGTCTTCAAAACTATCTGACTCTGATGCTGTTTCAATTTCTACAGACGTGGTTGCTATAGATGAAGTGTAATTTTCTATAGTAAACATATCGTAGTAATTATTAATTGTAAGATTCTTTGGTTCAATTGTACTCTTCACTGTAGTTTCTTCTCTTTCGACATCTACTGTTGTTTGTTTTACAATAGCTTTACTTGATTCATTCTGACTATCTATGAATTCAGTTTCGTTATTGAACGCTGTGTCATTTTCGAGTTCAATTGGAAGACTTGAAGTAATTGGTGTAGTGCTTGAAGCTATTGGAGTTGGTGTAGGTATTGGATGTCCATTAGTCTGCATTGGACCTCGTTTAGCGATAAAATCCTCTGTCACGTCTAAAAGTAACGACGTCGGTACGACAGTCGCATTCGGTTTACTTGTAGTAGTATTCAAAAGTACTCTTTCCACACTATAAGTGTAATTATGAGTTGCTGGATCCGGTATAGGTCGAAATCCACCAACTGTACCTGGTAAAATAGGAACAAATCCTCCAGTTTGGATTTCTGGTTCTGAAGGCGGGAAAAAGTGTCCTCCTCTGCTCGATGTAATTCTATGTTTCATAGGAGGGTCAGATTTTCTGTCACCATTTCTGACTCCTCCAGGCCATAAATTATTTAAGTTTAGTGCTGGAAGTGGTACTCCAAAGAAGGTAAAACCACTACTACTCGGGGAAGGACTTGTCGTCTTGGGAACGTCAAGAACAAGTGATTTATTTTTGTTGGACGCGGCGTAAATAACTGGCGTATCACCCGAAATGTAATGTGAGGACATCTTTTTAGGAACACTGGTAGTGAATTCTTGTTTGGAGTGCAAATGATTAGTAATAGTGTTATTCTGATCAGGAGTACTAGTTTCATTGTATGGATAGTCAACATATTCATCGTAAAAGTATTCGGATTCTTCGGGAGATGGCGCCATATTCGTGTGTAAGGGTCTGGTGGCTGGTGTAGTGGATTCTTTGATGTCCATCCATTGGGAAAATACTTGCGAGGTGCTGTAAGCTGGCACTGACAGTAGTTCTGATTCGCAACCAGGTGATATGGGTTCTGCAGTTCGTTGCTCGAACATACATTCTTGTCGAGATAGTCGCATTTCTCGTAGTAAGGAGCCATCAGAACATCGGGGTCCTACGACACTGGCTTCTTGTAGCCAGGCTCTCATCCACAGCAAATTGCAGGAACACAATAATGGATTGCCTGAAATTAGATTATATTGATACGAGCCTACGGGGTATGCTAGAATACAGGCAGGAAATACGGAAAATTCCACAGAACCTTCTACGCGGGTATATAAGCAGACAGCTTGGCCAGTCGCGACAGGTAAAAATCAGTGCTCGTGTAAGTCACTCTTCAGCGTTTGTTATAAGTTTATAAGACGAAGTATGATATGTAAAGACATATAACAAACTGTAGAGATACATATTCGTGTTTAAATAAATATAACACAGTGTATAAATAAATATTAGTTCGATATGTGTTATAATATTACTTTTAGTGTATAAGTGTATCAAATAAATAAATAGAAGCGTTCAAGTGTTTCATTTTTCCACTCAATTGGTAAAAATGTTACATGTAAGAAGTTAATCGATAACTGCAGTGAACAGCTTGAATCTAAAGCAGCAAATAAATATGGTTTTTTTTAGCAAACAATAAGGCTATCACTAAAAGAAGTGGTTGATTCTTTTATTTCGAGAAGTACTATTTTATTTCTGTGATATTTACATAAATAAAACTTACCATCTATATCTAGTAGTGCAATGTTGCTACGGAGCTTTTGAACAGAATTTTCTGGAAGAGACATCATTTTATTGTTCCTCATACTAAGAACTTTAAGTCGCGGCATATCATTGAACGCTGACCCTTGCACCCCACAAATTTCGTTATTATCCATTTTCAACTCTACTAGCCATTCCATTTTATTAAAATTTGCACTGGATATTTTCGATAATTTATTGTTACTGACATCAAGAACTTCTAAAGACCTCAGACTATGAAGTCCAGCTTCTTCCAAACTTGGAAGTTGATTGTTGCTGATGTTTAAAAACAATAGATGTGGCACTCTATAAAATGCATTGTCAGCAATATTTTTCAATCGGTTCTCTTGTAATTCTACAATTTGTAATGATGGCAGGTCACTGAAGGCTGCATTTGGAATTTCTCTTAATCGATTTTTGCTCATTTTTATTTTTGATAGCTTTGGTAGCGTACGAACTGAAGCAGTATCAACCATTTCCAGTTCATTATTATCTAAATGCAACTCCTTCAAATGCTGTAAATTTTCAAACGCTCCTCTGCGCAGCTCACGTATTAAATTCTGCGACATTCGTAAATCCGCAAGCGAAGACAAGCTAGTCAAAGTGTTAGGATTCAAATGACGAAGTCTGTTATTAGATAAATCTAACTTGTGCAAATGTTTTAAGCCTTTAAACGTCGGAGGCAATTCAGTTAACGAATTATGAGACACATCAACATGTTGCAGTTCTCTTGTATTATCAAATGTTCCAGACATAATTTCCGATAGTCGATTGTGACTTATATCCAGATTTTTCAAACTACGAACATTTCGCAATAATTCTGGTCTTAAAATATCAATTTTATTGCCTCGTAAAATTAAACTCTGAAGTTGTGTCGTATCTTTTAATGCACCTGCTTGAATAATATTGATTTGATTATCCGTCAGACTTAGAACTTCTAATCGCGACAAACCTTCCAAGGAACCAGTTTCCAATTGTTGGAGAACATTTTTGTTTAAATAGAATTTTCGTAAGAAAGGCAATGATCTTAAGGCACCAGATGGTATTTTTTGGATGCCATTCGCTGATATATCTAACAATTTAAGAGCTGGTAAATCCAGATCTGGCGATGGTGGTGTAGGAATTGCTGTGATGTGATTTTTAGTCATATATAAGTGCTCAATAGCTCTCGGTAATCCAGGAACAAACTCGGTCAGTTTATTAAAACTGGCATCTAACTCATATAAGTTCATCAAATGTCGAAATGTAGCAGGGTGCAATGAAGCCAGTACATTATGAGAAACATTGACATGTTCTAATGTTGGTGTTTCTAAGAACGTAGCTGGATCAATGACAGTTAATAAATTCTCGCTTAAATCTATCCGACGAAGTGATGGCAAATTGCTTAATAAGAGAGGCTCAACAATTCTGTAATAGTTTTGGGATAAATCTAAGCCTTTCAAAGCTGGAAGATTCCAAAGAGGTCCATGAAGTAAATTCGATAAAGAATTGTTTCGCAGCCTTAACTCTCGCAACGCTGGCATGCCTGAGAAAGCTTCTCTTTCTACCATGTGTATCTTATTATGATCTAAATGTAATCTTTCCAATGTTGGATGACCCCGAATGCCTCCAAATGGAATATCTTGTAAGTTATTACTGCTCATATCCAAGAACACAAGTCGTGGTAAAGCATCAAGCAAAGCTCGAACTTCAGATATATGCCCAATATCATTATCAACAATCCATAACTGCTCCAATCCGTTCGCAGAATTTTGCAGAAACGTTTCTGGGTGAATTCTTCTAATTATATTATAGTTTAAATCTAGAGTGCGTAGCATTGGTAGTCGATGAAATGCACCACGGTCCAAATCAATAATTCTGTTATTGCTAAGATATAAATTCTTTAACGACATCAAATCAACGAAAGAACCTTCAGTTAGTCTATCAAGATTGTTATAGTCTAGTCTCAAAACGGTTAAAGCTGTTAAATCTCTAGTTCCACGACCAACCATTCCAGCATCAGAGATTTTATTTCCGATCAAAATCACTTCAGTTAATGCAGGCAATCTGGTTAATGCTCGAGGATGTATGACTGTTAACCCACAATAGGAGATATTGAGCAAAGATAATCTAGGTAGATCTTGTAGCAGCCCGTTTTCTAAACGAGTCAATCTTGGACTACCGGCCACATGGAACTTCTCTAAAGACGGCAACATTCGAAAATGCCTGGATGATAGTTCCACTAAAGATTGCGACTCGATTTGCAAATGTCGCAATTTTGTAAGACCGGAAAATTTCGGCAACCGTTTCATGAGTTGCGTTTGAATGGTTATGGCTTCTAGGGAAATCATTTGATCCAAGGAGTCTTCGGGAAAACTTCGGAATGCTGGTTCTACTACGAAGAGTTCCATGAGTGAGGTTTCGAGACCAGCTAACCAATCGCTTGATACACGTTCAAGTCCATTATTTCGTAACATAAGACGCATTACTTTTAGCGGTAAAAATGCTCTGCCGGGCAAAGATGGTAAACTGTTGTTTTCTAGTATAAGTTCATCAATTGGATAACGTAAATACTGACCCAAAGATTTTAGACCTTCTAGCACACGAGGGAGTTCGCTGTGTGAGCACCTGTAACAAATTAAAGACAAATAATTGTCAACTTATACGCAAATACGTAATTCTTAAGATATAATAATATAATAATATATAATCGACAAATCGTTTATAAGTAGAAGCACTTCGAAATTCTTTGTCATTCTATATAATAATTTTGTTTACTACTTTCACCCGTTTTACCTTTGACAAAGCTTTGAAAAACAAGCAGGCCATGGTTGGAACTATCAGTGTCACGATTATAATTTCAAGTAATAGAAAAAATATATAATGGGTAACTTTCATGTCACCAACATACTTCTGCATAAATTTGCTTACAATTTATTCTACATAATATTGGCAATTTTTTTTTGCGAAACTAAATAGACATTCATCATTACTGCAAATGAATTCATTTTTACTTTCTTACTTATATGAAGTAATAAGTATTGTAATCATGAAAATTTTCGATCTCGAGATTTTAACGGAAATATTCGTTTTGACCTTCCCTGAATCGATTCCAACTATTTGTCCGTCTGTGCGTGTGTCTGTGTGTATGTGAGCGCTCTACAGTCCAAACGATCTCGAGACTTTCCCTGAGTCAAGCCTAACTAATTTTGGAATTGCGTCTCTCTCTGTGTTGGTGTGTGTGCGGGTATTAGTATATAAGCTATTAATTATTAATGCAGTGATTGCGAATAAAATGAAGTGCTACGTAATTTGTTGATTTTATGTTTTATATTAATTATTTCAAATCTTGAAGAAGATTATTTAGAAGTCAAGTGCATAAAGCTGGCTACTTTGTTTCATGAATAATGTTTTAACAAACTGTTTATTTTAGTACAATTTTAAATAATTTATGAATAATTCATATATTTAATTGATGATATTAGTACAGCTATGGAAATTATTTTACATACATACATCAAAGAAATAAGACACGTTTGTTAATGTTGATGACATGATTTTTTTTATAGTCGTTTAGAAGTGTACTTTTTCATCTAATACTGCTTATCTTGTAATTCAACGTAATATGATGCTGTAGATTACTCAATCTGCATACTGTGTAGGTTCATCAACACATATACATATTCACATTTATCATTCATTTATATTTTAATTTATGTGTAAAATAAATCATATTTTCTACATAAGGAATATGGAGCATATTAAATTAAAAAAGCTTTATTAATATAAATAACAAGAAAATCTATACTAATATAAATGTAAAGTTATACTTATAAATAATTTAAATTTATTTAAAATCTTTTACGCTGAATTCAACTATCAATATTATCCGTCTGCTTTTCCTTGGATAAACGTGCTAATTCATCTTGACTTAGACGATTCACAATGCCAGCACCTAGTGAGTCTCCAAGAACGTTTATCGTCGTACGGAATCGATCCCTAAAATATTTAATTTAAAGTTATTTTCTTCATATATAATTGAATAGTTTTATAACTTACAATAACCAATCAACAGCTATGATCATACTAACATCCTCAGCTGGTAATCCTACGGTATCTAGTACCATTACCATAGTCACCAAACCGGCTTGCGGTATACCAGCTGCACCAATACTTGCTGCTGTTGCAGTTATACTAAAACATTCATGTGTTTTATAACAATTGTCGTATATTTTACATAATATAAATAAAGAATTACTTACATATTAAAATTAAAGAAAGCTTTACTGTTACTGTATTCGGTACTGTTACGCAACAATAAGTCTTTTTGATATTAGATATAATATTTTAAATACCTGACAGCTATAATATTTCCAAAACTGAGTGAGATATTTCTCACTTGTGCAATAAAAAGAGCAGCGACTGCCTCGTACAACGCGGTTCCATCCATATTTATTGTGGCACCGATCGGCATTACAAATCTTGCAACTCGTGGATCAACACCATTTTTGTCTTCTAAACATTTAATTGCGACTGGTAGAGTAGCAGAACTACACGAATATCAAATGAAACATAATTTACAATATGGCAATGAAATTATTTGAAGTAATAAATTACCTGGATGCTGTACCGAAAGCAGTAGCAATCGCTTGTCCCATGTTTTTAATGTATGTAATAGGCGATCTTCTGGTCATAACCATAAAAACTAATGGTAATATAACAAAACCATGTAATAATAAGCCTGCAAGTACAGTGGCGAAGTATTTTCCTAACTGTCCCATCATTTCGCCGAAATCCTCAATTTCCAGAAGCTTGGCACTTATCAAGAACATGACACCTATAGGTGAAATCCAAATCACCCAATTCGTGATAATCATCATTGATTCGCTTAGTGATTGAAAAACCTTTAATAACGGTTCACCACTTTTGCCCATCTTTCCCAATGCAATACCTAGGAATGTTGAGAATACAACAAGACCTAGAATATTTGTGCCAGATTCGTACTCTGAACTTAAGCCCCATTTCGTTAAATCGGCTAAAACACATTACATTTCTATTAACATGTGTATAAATTAATTCAATAAACATACAGATTTCTCTCATTAATCGCGAATGTTAACATTTTTCAGAAATGTCACAAATAAATAAATTTGTTACTCTCGCAAAAATTACCGTCTATATTTAAAAATAAATCATAAATAACTTACTTGTATTTCCTTTCGGAATTAGCACAGTACGATACTGAAACATATATTATATAAATATATAAATATATATATATTCCAATACAAAACTTACTTGTTCAATACATGCTTGCATCAAATTGGGCGCAAACATATTTCTATAAAAATAATTAAATGCATTACGATAATTAAAATAATATTGTTGAAAACGGTCTATATTTAATTTTTTATAAACATAAATCCAATTTTAATTGGCTTAGAGACACTTAAATTTAATTTGTATGCAAATATTGATACAAATCTGCCAGTTTTTTATTTTTATTTCTAAAGTTGTTTAAATAAAAAATAATTTATTATACTGTATAATACTTAATTTTACTTTAAATAAATAGTTATACATAAAAATATTTAACTTGTGGCAGAAAACGTTTTTGCGGTTTATAACCTCGAGCCATATTAGATCTTCAAGTTCATTGAAAATTAATTAAAATTGACATTGAATTTACAGTAAATTGCCATGAGATATCTATGTGTAGAATATTGTGTAATTAAAAAATGTGGAGACCTATTTTATATTTAATGATAAATATTTATTTTAATAACACAAAAAAATACTATTTAATAGCAGGTAAATAATCGCAATTGACAATCTAACAGGATATAGTAAATTTGTGTTATGCATACATGGTCAAATATTACATAATTTCGGAAAATATTATTGCACGAATCAACAATGAACAGGGAAAGAAATATAAATGCGATGTTGCTTATATAACACAAAAAGATCTTTATACATCTATGGAGTTATATAAATTGTTGATTTTAATATATTTAAGTAGATTAGTAGTTAAATTAATTTAATAATCAAACTATTAGTTTTTTTGCTGATTTCTCCTGATTGCAATATTTTTATGTAACAATTTATTAATGAAAATATAAAAATAAAAAACAAAATTAAATATAACTCGCTTTTATCGAAATATTTATTAAATACTTACCTAAACAAATCAAGCAACGTATCAACAGTAAGTACATTTCTTGTTTGTTTTTCACCAGTAGATTCTGCTGTCCCACCATCCCCAGGTCTGATTGTTGTTACCAAAATAATCCCCAAAATAACGGCACAGATCGTAGTTATTAAATAATATAAAATTGCACGACCACCAATCTTTCCCGATAAGGACAAATCCAGAGATCCAATCGCAGAAATCAGTGAAGACACAATTAAAGGCAATATTAAACCCTTCAACATCCGCAGAAATAAATCTCCTAGAAAGTTCACGTAAGATATGTCTCTTTCAGACCATTGTTCATCCCGTGCACTTCGCAGAATAAAACCAAGCGCGACACCAGCAAAAACACCCAATATTGTTAATAAAGTCAGTAGATTTGTGCGAAGGTATCCCATACATTTGTTGCCAGAATCTTTTTCATCGTTCTTTGAATGATTTATTCCGTTTTCAACAATAACTGATGCATTGTCCGTCATTTTAGCACACTGTTCACTCGAGTTAAATAACTTATAAAACCGATTAGCGATTACACTACGTTTGATCTCGGCGTAGTTTTCGCTATAACTGATTCGTTTGAAATGTTTAACTGCAATTAGAAACGAGTACTATTGCATTGGGTAGAAAACTGGATGTTGAAGAGCTCTTCATTAAAATGGGATCGTCGGTCGTTTCAAGTGTAGTCAGCTTTTTATAATGATAATTAAATAGTTAAAAGATAATTATCTGATAAGTAATTTGTAGGATTATAGGATTTCTTGAGAAGTTATTGTTGTTAAAGTAGATTTTTAGATTAATGGTGATGCGTGTTGATAAGAGAAGAGTAGAACGTTTGTGTTTACTTGTAACACGATGTTTTTGCTTGTGCTAGTACTGCACGACTAGCTATACTCTCTATGAAATATGGAATGCTAGCAACAAGGAAAAATGTGTATTGGTTTTACCTCCAGTGGATTAATTGTAGGTAAATACCAAGTCGTTATTTGTGGATTCTTACCAACTCGAAACCATCAATAAAAATAGCAAAAATAATCGATGATTTTGCATATGTTCAGGGACATCGAAATTTTGCGTGTTCAAACACAAAATATTGTCATTTTGAACGTTTTTGTTTTCTCAGATAAAATATATTACATTTTTAAATAAACAAAGCTTTACATAACAAACGCCTCATTTTATTTTTTTGCAAATAACAAACAATAGAAATATAGAACATAAAATAAAGTAGAAATACAATTAAAATATTTATTATTGTGAATTTTAATAAACGTGACAAAAAGTTTTAAAAATATCGCAAACCGTAAAAAATAAAATAAAAACCGATAAAAACAATACAAAAGTTAATATTTATTTAAATGAGCGTAAAATATGAAAGACATGAACAAATATATTAATCATTCCTATACAAACATGTCACCAATTACTTGTATTCTATATTGAATACTTTTGTGATTCTGCGCAATACTATTTACGAAAATTTTAAATTAATAATTTATAATATATTCGTGAGGCAAGAAATAATATTGTCGTAAAATCAACCTTAAAGTTGTATTTATGTAACATGAACAGTAAATGGGTTAAATATAATAAGATGCAAGTTAGTCATTTATACTTGCGAAATAAGGCCACAGATAACCAATAAGATAAAAAAAAACTATATTATATATGAAATTTGCAAGTAATAAGATTTTCTAAAATTTAATTCAATTGCGATATTTTTCTTACGTAAATTTGAAATTACAAATCTTTAAAACTATTTATATATATATTTAAATACCAGATTTTGTTTCTGATCCACACCTGATTTTAAATTCATATTGCATTACATTTTATTTAAAATTATATAAGAGTAGAATTTTTAATTAAAATTTATGTTATGAACTGATGCAATGGCTTTAAATTTATTGCATATTTTATAGCTTTTTCTTTAATTATTACATAACAGTTAAAGTAATTTATATTTACATTTTATTGTTACTTTCTTAAACATAAACACGTTTATATCAACACGTGATTCCCCACTAAAATAAGATGGTTAATAACAAATCCCATACATCTTACTTACGCTAATCATTAGTTTCAAAATGTTTTGTTGATTTTGAAACAATAGTTAATTTTTTTCATGAGTTCTACTCATATTTGATGCAAATATAGCGCAAAATTAATAACACATATTCTAGTAGAGAGTAATATCGATTAATTAAAAAATTTGCATACTTGGTGAAGTTTCAAATACTTGAGTAATATTATATTTCAGTGATCAGAATATTTTATAATATTTTTTGCTTCGCTCAATTGAATTCAGTTGAACTTATCAAAAAGTATGTCAATATAATTATTACTTTATTACCAATACACCAATTGAAAAATTATGTATTTAGTATTTATTTATCTTCGTTTAAAACATAATAAACGTTTATCATTTTAAAATTAGTCTCGATTGAAATTATAGAAAATCCTTTCTTATCCGAAGGTCCATTTTACTTAAAAAACACCGATATTTATTTCCATTTATGAGATATTTAAAAGGAATTAAGCAAAATTTAGATTTTTTCGTAATAATTTATTAGATAGAATGTTTGAATTATATATCCGTCTATAAAGAAAATTTATTTTAAATTCAAAATTACCAATATTCTGTACTCTTTTAAAGTAACAGCATCCGTAAGCTATATAAATATCTGTATGCTATAGGCAAACAGACGTACCATCTGTGGGAATGTATAGGTGTACTGATTTTGCTACATGTACAAAAAGTTTCCCAGAATCTACATAGAATAATAACGATATTTGATTCACAAATTTACATAAAAAATAAGTATTTTCTCTCATGTTGATCTTATCATTAATATAATCAGTTTTGTTTATCTATGTTTCCAACAGGTTTATAAAATTGTGACACTTCATGAAATAGGTAATTACGCTAAGATTGTTTATAATTAAATGCGTATTATATTTCACGTGAAAAATGATAAAATATAAAAATATTCGCAATCGACGATTAAGTGGATAAGAAATTATGCAATTTCCTTTTCATTTTATAGATACCAGTATTATCTAGAATAATTTATTAAATCACGGTTTAATATTTTTCTGTACTTGAACGTTGCATGGTAAATTTGAGCACAAAAATATCTTTGCCTAACAAATTTTAAGTAACAGAACCTTCTGGATTGAATGTGTCAAGGAAAATAAAACAATTACAATAATTTCTAATAGAAGCATCTTAAGATTTGCAAATATTTACATCAGAGATAAACCGGTCTTCTTATTACTTATGTTTTTATTGCATGCATGCCGTTAACCTTTAATGCACATAATTGTAATGTTATTTACCTCGATAAAGTCAACCCTGGAGTTCATAAAACACGATAAATTAAAAATAAAATAAATCAAGACATAACTGAATTCATTTTCAAACATTGATTTATGAGTTAGTTATATTATTCCAAATATTCGTAAATTTATAAATTTAATTTTTAGCATAAAAGTGCAAAAACAAATGACTGATATTATGGATATATTAGTTAAGTAAACTTTAGATTTTTGTATTTTATTTAAATGAATCCTTTATTTATATACTACACAAAAGCACTGTATAACACACATAACTAAAGCACAACACTGTATTAAATATCTTTTAAATAATAGCAATATAAGTTTCTGTCGGAATATATATAAATATTATATAATTTATAATCGATTCATCATTATATCACATTAGAATAAATAGTGTTTCACGAACAATAGTTTGCTAATGAATATAAGTGAATAAAAAATAAAACCTAGCTTAAGGAAGCGCGTTTGTAATCAATAACTATGCACTTATTGCTCTTGTCACACATACAAATTATTAAGTCAATGATTGCCGGAGAGCAATTATTATGTTTTGCTTGTATTATATAGCGTGAACATTTTACTTAATTTATTATAATGGGTGTGAATTGCAGACAATAGTATCATGATCTGAAGGTTGAAAATTGTTGAATCATGATGTACTTAGATAAATGGTACAATTTTTGTTTTACAAGAATTTTATCTGGTGAAGGTCAATTTGTCAAAATATTCTGTTTATTGTCATTAAAAAGCCAGCTGTCTTGCAAGGCAGTTACTCGTTTAGGGCAGACTGATCCAGACATATTCACTAGTGTTTACCAGAGACTAGTATTTTAATTATATATTTTTTTTTTGCATCATTCACTAATGCTATTAAAAACGCTCTCGGATTGAATCTCAACAAGGTTTTCGTTAAACTTCTGTCCAAAGAAGCATTTACTACACCTTGGAAATGAGATACATAAAAATAAATATCTGTTTATTTTTATAAACAGTACGTATATGTGAATAATTTAATATAAGGTGGTGAATATTTTCTAGTGAAACATAAAATTATGCTTTAACAATATTTCAAAAATGTTCACCTTGAACAATTACAACTTAAATTAATCAAGTGTTTCTTTAAAAAATTTGTCAATTGAGTAATATATTAAAATTTTATTTCGCTATAGAAACAAAAGTGCCAACATTTTTAAAAATGTAATTAGAATTTTTTTATTATGATATTAAATAATCAAATATCTGGTAAAAGGCTACTCATTTATATTACTAAATAGTAAAATATCGATAAAAACGAACAACTACATACAGTGAGCGCAATGTATTCGTACAGTACAAGATTTACAGGAAAATAATTGAAGGTAAGTAAAAATTAAAAATATGTAGAGTATCATGGATAAATACATTCAATATTTATACATAAATTAATCAACAAAAATTAATTTATAGTGCCAATAAAAAATAAAAACCGATGACACACGTCAAATTAGCGCGCAGAAACTATTCGTACACGGTAGTTTTTTGTTTCAGCATAAGTTATTTTATAGACTCTCGCCGAATAGCACGAATAACAATAACATGGGAACACCCCCGAACATATATATGAAATTTTCCATAAACCAATGTCATTTACCAATTATCTGTGCAATGTAAGAAGTAAAAGCAAAAAACTAGTTAAACTGAAAGAAAATTTATTATTTAATTACATAATTAGTGCAGATCATAGAGAAAGATTTCGAGTATAATACATAGACCGCATTAACCAGTCTAAAATAGAATTAATAGCTTTCGTGAAACTAAAATATTGAAAAGTAAAGACAGAAGTGGCCTGGTCACCAGAGTCAGATGTCTTGATCGTCGGAAAATTGTAAGAAAAATTAAAGAAATTCCATAAATTATTGCACCAAAATTTATTGAAGAACTGTAAATTAGCACTGAAATATCTTTGTGTCCGTGTACTATCCGAAATGTACTACGATATACTGGGTATCATGGTCGATCTGCTCGAAGAAAATATTAAGATTACGAAGTTAATTGAAAGAAGCGATTGACGTGTGTTAAAGACTTCATAAAATGACAATCGAACGCTAGAATAAAGTTAAATATCCTTATGACTCAAAAAACAATAATTTTGGTTCGGATGGTAGGGGCATCTAGGGAGAAAAACACAAACAGAATTTGGCAAAATAAGCTTACTTCGGTTAGTAAAACACGGTGGCGGATATGTACTTGTCTGGGGATGTATGAGTGATGCTGGTATTGGAAAACTACACGCAATTGATGGAATTATGGATCATATAGTCTATAGCATCATTTTAAAAGAATATTTCATTCTCAGCGTGGAGAAAATGGGAGCCAAAAAAAAGTCATATTCATGCAAGACAATGATCCAAAACATAGCGCTTGGTACTCCAGATTGTGTATCCTTTTTAATACACCAAGCTATCGAAAATGCCTTCCGAATCATCTGACATTAATATAAATGCGCATTTATGGACTTAAGATGAAAAAGAAATAAGAAAACGGCTAATTTCTAATAAAAACTATTTGAAAATTGAGCACCATGAAGAATAAGATATCATTTCAATATTTTTTAAGGTATTTGGTAAATTTAATACCAAAACGACTCCTAACTATTATTAGAACCAATAGATATCGAAAAAAATATAGGTTATTTGTGTAAAATTGAAAATATTATAACAATTTGTTACATGTACGAATACTTTTTGCGCGTTAATTTGGATAGTGATATTGGTTTGTAATTTTTATTTCCACATTAATATTATTTTTGTTGAATCGTTTTGGTAAATTAAATAAACATATGACTTCATATAACTCCACATATTTTTATTTTTGATCTATCTTCAATAGCTTTTCTTTAAATGTAGTTTTATTATGAAAACTTGACCTGCACGAATACTTTTTGCGCTCACTGTATAATGATGAAAACAAGAAAATGTGCATCGTATTTATAAAGAAGGTGATATAATAAGAGAATTCATAGAACGAGGTTGATATAAATAATGCCACTAATTATTAGTGGCATTCGTTACAAAAAAGTTGTATTTTGTGAACATAACTCACAACAAATAGTGTAGCTATCTTTTTGTTTTTTTTTTGTTTTAATGTGTATGCGTTGTTTATATTGTAACAAACGAAAGTTGAATGCAAATATCGTTTGTCACGTTTGAAAGAAAAATTCCGAGTCAACACTCTTCGGTAGATGTTTCAACTTCAGTAAAACCGATAGTATATTGTTCCCGATAAAAATATTATTTAAACAATTTCTATTGTTTTAGATAGTGTATCTTTTATAGTAAATAGCAAATATCAGCTATACGTTGTAATTTTTCAATTTTTTTTTTAAATCTCAAAAATGTAATATGTAATAAACTTTCTATGATTGAACAGTGCAACTAACTGCTTGACTGGGACTAGCGATTGCAGTATGGCTGAAACTAATCCAAAGCAGCAAGCGTGAAGTGTAATGTATGACACAAAACGACAATTTTCTACAACTCTTATTTTTTCCTACACTAGGTACCTAGTGTAAATTTATTGTGAAAACAAAATAATGTTCTTTGGAATGGGGGAGGACTGTTCATATAATTAATTTAATATTCTCAAAAATAGTTTGTTGATGATTTATTTATTATTTTGAATCATGAACCATATGCCGTCATAACTGTAATCATCAAAATTTGAAACTATTAATTGGTAGTGTTTCCTAATTAATGTATGTCGAGTATAACAATTAAGTTTCGCATAAAGAAGTACATGAAATTAAGCAGTGCATATATTTCAGGTGAGTAAATATATCGGTTTGGTGACTATAATATTTTGTTTGTGTTAGAAAGTCCAAAATGTCATTGACAATAATGCTTAACTTATAATATTAATTTTAATAATTAAATTGTTTATAATAATATATTCTCGACGTAGATTGCGCACACCACATATATGGCACAATTTATAATTTGATAGATAAGATAAAAAAGATTAAAACTCACCACACTTGAAACTCCTCTCCTCTGACACGACACCGACATGGCGAAATCTTCTCCTGTGACGGACATTCTAACATCTGTGCAGTAGCGGACCAGAAAAGCACCAGGAAGCCTAGTACGATCGCCAACAGCGAGCACTTCCTCGTCGAGGAGTTCGTCATCATGTCACGTCATCTCCCGTTGAACTGGCAACGATCTTCCCCAAACACCACTGCGCTTGAAAATGATTGAAAACTGCAATTCACACGAATACACTAATATGTAATAATGCATTTTACTATTGGTTTGATTGATCAATACACATAATTGTTCGTTAAATACTCATTTCCGACTATCGCTTTAATTGATAGTAGATTTTCGGTGTTTGTGTACGTACATGACCTATTTCACTAGAATTTGTATACGATGCTTTGATGTTCGAGATTCAATTAGTTGCTTTAATTTTGTTTGGGATTGAGGTTTATTGCCCTATTGTAACCATAACAAACTCGTTATTCGTTATAGTTACCATTAAACTACTTGGTTCGATACAGTGTGTTACCAAAAATAAAATGTGTATTAGCTGAGCTTACATTAGTTTTCACCGTAATAATTTGCAATTAAAAGTTAATTTGGCAATATAGGAAAAACATAAACTAATTAAAATAGTAAATTTATATTTCAGCCTATGTTTTTACTGTCTTATGCGTCTTGTCCGTCTGTGTTTTTGTTTTATTAACATGAATGTACGTACTAATGTCAACGACATAAATAAACAAATAAAATTAAATTATATTCTTACTTTCTTATACGCAGTATAAGTAAGTATTGTAATCATGTAAAATTTCGATCTCGATATTTTAACGGAAATATACGTTTTGACCTTCCCTGAATCGATTCCGACTATTTTTGGAATGACGTCCGTTTGTGTGTGTGTGTGTGTCTGTATGTGTGTGCGCTTTACAGCCTAAACGGTTGTAGGTAAAATTATGAAATCTAAAACTTAAGCTTTGTATATGCCTGCCCAGAAAAATTCCTATTTTTGAGAAACATATTTTAACCGGACGTGCCTATTTACGCTAGTCATTTTTTGCGGTTTCTGCAATTACTCAAAAATGGTTGTAGTTACAGATAAATTATTATGATAAAAATTATAGATATCAGCATTTTGTACAACTTTTATTTGAAACTTTTTTTCCCAAACGATACTGGAAACAAGAAAATGGCTCTTGAATTTTCTTCTTATTATATTTATTTATACATAAATCGTATCATCTTTTTATTATTTTGTAATAAATACAACACTAAATAAATACCTTAAACCATTTAAATTATACAGTATCACGCTTATTCATAGAGAAAATAAAAATACTAAATTAATGCTAAATTTCCATCCCCTTTTCATTCATGTACAACTACACAAGATTATCGTTTTTATCAAATTTAGTGTTGGTCTTAAATTTAAATGCTTCGCTACGTTTACGTAAACTTGATTTATACAATTAATAATTGCTTTGCATTTTATTATATCTAAGATAGCACATATTTGTGCTTCAGACGTAAAATATTTTTTATATTAGAATCATTATCTTTAATCAACGACCTGTATCATGTACAGCGAAAGTAATTGATGTAGCATTTTTTGGTAAATGCGCATTTTACATCTTTTGAAAGTAGTTATTGTTGCTGTAATATATATTATGAATGTATATATTTTTTCTTAATGGCATCATCCCTCGAAATGAAAAGAAATAGCATAGATAAGATTGCTAATTGGTGTACAATCTCTGGTATAAACAAATACAAATCATATTTAAACATTTTAAATATGGTTAATTATGTGGAAATACGTTGAAGTATTCCTGAGAATTGTTTACGGAAAAACACTGATATAATGTTTATTATTAGATTAAATCCGCATGTCAAAAAAAAATTTAATTTTATTACAGTTTCTGCAATTTTATCATGTCTTCTATTTATATATTATTTGATCATTATGCCCAATTACTAGTCATCCAGCATAAATATGCATCATCGAAACGTTAAATCAATTATATCCAAATATAGTTACCTCTACTTTAGAGTTTGTTTCAACTAGTGATCACTAGAGTGACTAGATATATAAGAGTGTGGACAATCGACGAGTAGTCCCTATCCAAAGCATAGAGCGTAGGTTCCCCGCTTGTGATTGGTCGCCGCCATAGTTTGTCTAAATGTTCAAATGAAATGCATTGCGTTATATGGAGTGCGCGGCTCATATTTTCTTATACTCTTTAAATCTAAAGGACCAGATAAGATAATTGCACCCCGTATTATTTATGTTATTCCTGAATAAATTCTGCGTATTTTATTCCGCGACAGCATATGTCTATCTTTTATAGAAACATTTATACAAAAGTCGAAACATTTCGCGCTCAAATATTACGGTATAAACATAATTTTAAAATACACAGTTTGAATTAATAAATAATTAGCATAATAAACAGTGTTTATTTTAAAAGATTCGCGAAATGTATAACACTAATATACTTGCAAGTAAGTATACAGCACAAATAGTTATATTAGCCCGCGAAATGTTTGGAATTTAGTATAAATGTTTCTATAATAGATAGACCTATACTGTCGCGGAATGAAATACGCATAATTTATTCAGGAATAACATAAAAAATACGGGGTGCTATTATCTTATCTGGTCCTTTAGATTTAAAGAGTATAAGAAAATATGAGCCGCGCGCTCCATATAACGCAATGCATTTCGTTTGAACATTTAGACAAACTATGGCGGCGCCAATCACAGGCTGGGAAGCTATTGTCCACACTCTTATATATCTAGTCACTCTAGTGATCACTAGCGCATCAATTTGCGCGATTAAACAGAAAAAACATCGAAATTGTTAGACAAAATTTAAAAAATAAAAAAATACAACCCAAAATAAAAATTACTGTAATATATGAAAGCACATTATGCTTAAATAAATTAATTTCTTTTTAAATATAAAATATTTATTTAATTTAATTTATTTAATTCATTGACATTGATAATGGATCCTGCAATGTTGATGAATATCTGATAGAAATCAACAACTTCGAATGAATATTTTTAAATACACAATGATAAATTTGGTGTTGATCCTTCGCGCTATTAAACGCCAACAAAATACGAAATAAACGATGAATTGTTATTGATGAGAAACCTTGACCGCGTTTATTGGCAAACAGTCAGCTAGACAATAGCTTGTCGAACGGAAAAGAGGAGTGTAAACCTTAATTTTTCTATTATACGGTGGGTTCGTTTTCTGTTTTTGTTCTAGCCGATTGCAATGCGCTTTTTGTTTTGCTTTACTACTTTCAATTGCCAATTTGCATGCGCAGTAAAACGACCGTTCTTTAAAAACATGCAAAACGAATGGAAACTCAAATACAGGATATGCTATAATTTTTATTTAATTTTAAAATAAAAAGTCGTAAATGAAATTTTTACGTTTATTAGAAATTAACTACATTATATATATTGATTATTGGATAAATATAAATAGACTTAATGATACATTTCTAAGTATGTTTGTTATCCTGTAAGGAGAATCTATAATAATATACTTTCCCAGCATATTTAGTAAATATATACATATGTTGATTTGTAAATTGCAATCCAATTAAATGAGTTTAAACATATTACAATCTTACAGATTTTTTTATAGAATTAACGACGAACAAAATAGCTCAATAATAAACGCTATTTTAAATTAAGGTCTCGGTAGCTGTTTTAGTAGATGCGTTTGATTTTATCTTAGTTTGTGTATATAATTGTATTACAAATGTAATTGAAATATATTAGTATGACAGAAAATGGAATTAAATATTTAAATATATAAACATTTTTATGTGAAGTATAATAAAAAACGAGGTTACTAACTCAACAAATCCTCATGGATTTAAAAACATCTAGTCCTCGTGATACTAGAGACAGATTCATAAATGCTTATTTAGAGGCTATTTATGTATGTTTGCCGTAATGGGGATTTAACAAGTCGTAATTCATGTACATACATACGTATATCAATGTTGATGATTGCGTGTGATGTACAATTTTACTTTAAGAGACAATTTATATATTCAGCGAACAGTAAAAATGTTTTATCAACTACAAAAACAGTTTCAATAACGCTTTATATTTGATAGTATTTCAACCATAAAATTTATTAAATTACTTAATATTGGGAGTGCGCTCGTTGGGAACGGTTAGAATAAAGTATGAAATGCGAATCTGATTCTCGTATCGATATTTTCTATTTGAACTGAATAAATATGGTATTACTGAATTAATGTTTGTATAACTGACCCTAGATGTCAATCAAATATGACAAGTTTATTATAAATTAATTTACATAACATCAATGACTCAGAATTCTTATTTAGAGAATATAAATTTTATATAGAGATCTTATTGATTATAAGATAAAAATAATAACTAATAAAAAGCATTACGAGCTTTCGCGATAATATTAAATATATTTAACGAAACATTAATAACTAATTCCTAAGACCAACAAAAACTATTAAATATAATAGTTGTACCACATTGTCGTTGTTGCACAAAGCAAGTGTTCCGTCCTGTTTCAAAAGATATTAAACAAAAAAATGTATATGCATACATGCAGATAGAAATTATCTTCCGATGCAAAGTTGAAAATAAAGAGGATGCGATTGCACCAACAGTAGTTAATAAATCATGTAGTTAGCTCCTTTCGCTTTATAAAATAAGATTGTAATCAAATCATGTGTCTGTCCTTATTGTCATTGCATTATTTTCGTATAATTGAATTTTAAATATGCCCGCAAGAAAATATGATTTTAAGCAACTTTAAAATTAAATTACTGTTGTAAAAGTTGTTTGCGATCAATTCAGAAAGTATTTAGATTGGTGTGCATTCTGTGATCTTCCATGTAAAACCAAAGGATATTGCGCAGAATGCGGAGGCATTGACGACGCAACAACCGATGTTTTATGTGACGTTTCAATGTATTACAATACCAGAATATCAACAATGGATAATACAAGACGAAACAATCAAACACTACCAGGAATATACGCAATAACACGTTGTCAAAATAAGCTGGAACTAATTGTTTCTAGACTTATTTTTTGTTGTTATACCTACATGCGTCTCATGGAAATTATTAATGGAATTAGAGTGAAGAGCTGACAAGCACTTTTAATAAAAAAAACATATACATACATACAGTATACAGTACAAATTGCTTTAGTTTTGATGGGTGGCTGATGTTAGTAAATATGACGATTGTGTAAAGTATATGGTTACACTCTCCTTAAATATAAATTAATTTATTTTGCTCCAAAACCGTAACGCCTGTTCCTTGTATTTCGTAAGTGTAATTTTACGTGCACGTTCTATAAGTGCGATTTAATTAAAACTTTCACTTTTTACGCGATTTTAATGGTTTCCTGATATTTAAAAATGAATTTGCAAATGATAAAACATTCATTTTGAAGATCGTAAGCTTTTACGAAAATACACACACATATGACAATACGCTAAGAAAAATAGATGAATAATAAATTTACATTTTTATGCATACACACATTCACTCTCTCTCTCTCACACACACACAAACATATGTTATTTCAAAAATAGTCAGAATCTATTCAGAATTACAATACAGATTACAATACTTAATTATTACTTCTTAGAAGAAAGTAAAAATTACTGAAATTAAGGATCTAAGCATACCTATAAGTTATATGTAATATAGTTTTTTTTTATAAAGAAAATAAAGCATAATATTTATTAAATCAATTCAACACTTTTCTATCATAAATAAATTATCATTATAATGTTTATATTCACAAAATTTTCGTAGTTTTGTCTATTATAAGTAGTTACTGTATTAGTATTAAAATATTCGAACAAAAGCATTTACTATATTGGTAAATGCTTTTGTTATCAAATTTGATTAATGTGACTACAAATAATGATATGTTATATTATATATTAAGATGTTGGTCAGTGTTGTATTAGGTCAGAGCACTAATAGATCTAACTCTAACCAGCCATAGCCATGCCATCATGGACTTGGTTACCATGCATGCATGTCGTAGACAGGATTGAACTGAAGCAAACTGGACTTTTGTGTGTTACTACTGTATAAGAAAAGAGAACCGGAAGTTAGCAAGTGTGAGTTTGTGTGTGCGCGCGTTGAGTCGTGCCTAGGAACCGTACAAAGCCGTACCTATCTTGTGCTGCGGTGTGTGAACAATCGTCGCACACGTCATGTGAAGAAGTGTACGGTACTGTAATGTACAGGTAATGAGTACACACATTGTTGAACGCAGGCACGCGACCAAACCGACATTTTCGGCGTGAAACGTTCATGGTTTTCGGTGATGAAGCCGTCATTCGTGGATTGTATTACAAAAAAGCATGGAAGCCGGAATTTTAATGAGTGCAAATGTCGAATAAGTGTATGGCGCAAACAAATATATTTCTCAGATAAATGAATATACGTTACAAATTACGAAATGAATAACCTTTTAGGTAAATGTACGCTTAAAAGCTTGAGGCACTTTTTTCCAAAGCCCAGCTGCAACGAATTCTAAACGGTTAACTTTACATTCTCGATTACTTGATCTTATAATTATTTTAATAGGTCGCTCATTTAATCTCGCTATTAATTACAACGGTCATTATATTATTTGGTTTAAAGAAATAGTAAATAATAGTGTAACAAGACTTTTGCATTTTTCAAAATGTACCTATTGATTATGAAATGTAGCATAAGAGTAAAGTGTAAGAAATGTTAATCATTTGCAATTTGCAACAATGAATTCAGCCAGTGAATAACAAGGACAGCATAAAAACAGTTGTAACTATAAAATAATGTCTAAATATTATTTTGGCACAAACGGGCCAGGAGAAATTCAGACTAAGAAGGGTATAGATATATTCGATATTAAGTACAAATTTGGATTCATGCTGTTGAATGAAATTTCTATTTGATTCTAGAATTTGGATCTCAATGTCGGAATTCAAATATATAATTTATCTATGCTGATTTAAGGGGTAATATTTAGTGGGAATTTTTTTTCCATTTTTATTTTTTATTGGCTTAAATGACGTAAAAACATTTCAAAAGTAATGTCTGATATCGTCCATTGTTGAAAACAAATTTTAAGTGCTCGTAAAAGACGAATTTTTGGAGCAAGTCCGAGCGTCATATGCACCTTGTGAAACTTTAAACGCGTTTTTCTCGAAACTATGTTTTCAAAAACGGCTAGCAGTAGAATATTATTTAAATAATGGGCCTTGGTTCGATCAGTATTGAATGGATGATAATATTGAATAATTTACATAAAAAATAGAACGTCATTGAGTAAAATCCGATGATGAGTGAAAGATTTTCAGTTTTTACACTCTGAATCGAATCTAACTATTTTTGAATGACGTATGTCTGTGTGTGTGTGTTTTTATGTGTGTGTGTGTGTGATGAAGGTAAAATTATTTAATTTAAAATTTAAGATTTGTTTATGCCTGGCAAGAACACCTCCTAGTTTTTAAATGAACATTCCAACCGGAAATGCAAGTTTATTCGAGTTTTTTCTTGCAGATTCTGCAATAACTTAAAAACGGTAGGACCTACAGCAAAATTGGTTGGAATAAATATTATAGATGTTAACATTATTATAATATAAAAACTCTTGTTTCAATTATTATTTTTAAATAATTTTCATATTATAAAAAAACAAAACTTGGAATTTGGAAGTAATGCAATCAAATTAACATACAATAATTGCGGATTGCAATCCATAAAAATAATTTATTCTCACCGAAACTGAAAATAGTTAGCTGAAATTAACCATGTAGAAATAATAAACAAGTCGTAGAGAAAGTGTCAAAAATCAGCATGTGTGAATTCTAAAGTTGATTGTACGAAGAAGGGAAGTGTCCAGAAGCGGAGGGAAAGGAAGAGGCGGGTAGAAAAAGAGATTTTTTCCCAACTTTCACGTACATTATAGAATAGACAATATACATTTATAAATACGGTATGCATCACAGAACAAAGTATTGCACGTGCGTTGTGCTGTGTTGTATTTGTATGTTTATAACATAAATACGAAACAGGATCTTCAGCGTACGAACATGTCAAAAAAGAGCATGCAAGTCTATGCAACATTCCGTTTGGCGATTGTTTTTAACAAATGCCGTTACTATTTATTATTAGAAATACTTTCGTTTTCTGTAAATCCTTACATCCTGCAATATACAGTGTAGACATTTTTTGTAACTTCATTATTTTCTGTAACAATGCTTTGTAAAAATGTCAATTTTTATCTGATTTTATGATGGAAGAGTTTAACTATTTTTATATCCGAAAATAATTACTTATAGACGTCTTTGTCTCCATAACGTTCAAATTTATTTCTGGGTAGAATTATTTGTACTCAGCACGTTTTTTATTTCAATTTCAACCTACCATAGCTGAGTCACCCATCTTGTGGTGTGATCCTGAATAAATTTATAAACTATATTTCAGGGAAACCAATGTAAATTTTAATTTGATTTTATGCAGTTGCAAATAAAATATAAAAATGATTTAATTATTAATAAAATAGGTAACCAACATGACATATTTGTATAGTTGTTGTTGCTCAGGCGTAACATATAAGTTTCATACGCAAGAAATTATGATATACAGATGTGACCATAGTATTTTATACTATTATTTACACGCCATTTAAATAAATTATAGCTTACTACATCAAATAATATAATTATGAAATACTTTCTAAGAATAAAAATCGAAATATGATGTAGGTATATTTAGCAATTTGGATTTTACGAAAGTTGATTATTGAAAAATTCATAATTATATATTTTTGTATGGAAAATTAATAATACATAATAATTAATAATGAAAAGCAATCTATTTAACAGATTGCAAATCATATTCAATACAACTTTCTATAATACAAAGAAATTATATTAAAAGTTATGCTAAAGCAAAGTTTCAAGATTCCAAGTTATAATATTTATAACATTAAAGTAGATTATTAATGTGCCATGTTTATAGTTATACATTACTAATGTGACAAAAATAAAGAAGTCAGCTACGTATGAACAGATGCTAAATTTGACTGAACACATATTTAATCAGTATCCTTTAATTATTTTTCTATCATAGAATTTGGAGCTATTCTTTTAACATGGGTTTAGTGTGTATAGTAAATTAATTTTCGCGGACATATTTTGAGTTGGAAAATACTTTTCAGTAATTACCGAAAAAGAGACTATAAAGTGAACTGACTACAAATCGCACGTATCGATGATCTATTGTAGGATTCATTAATGTGAATCTTTTGCTGATCGTAATAAGCTGGTTAGATAAAAGTCAGGATTACATTAATTTACCGATGTAACTTCTGTTTGTGTCGTCATTACCAATTGATAAAGAAAGGGTTGTTTCTTACCATAGGTTTGGCGTGAATTATTACTTTCTTACGATAACGAAGTTTTTAGAGATTTTAACGGTAATATACCTTTTGGCCTTCCTTGAACCGAGTCTGCCTGTTTGTTTATGTAGGTGCGTGTGTGTGTGTGATCGTGAATTTTATCTAATCAGTTTATATAATATAAATCTTACAACAGATCATCAACACGTGTAATTTGCAGACATTTCACTTTATAGTCTTTTTCTTGTTAACTGAAAAACAATTTCAAAGGAAAGAGCTTTTGAATATATCTGTTAATTAAAACCAAATAATACAAGTAGAAGAATAAAATTTTTAAACTGCGGACTTATTTGTCGATTATTTTTTGTACATTTTCTAATGTGTTTGGAGATGCTATGCATCTCTTGTTTACAGCTTTGAATATTACGAGTACCATATCAATATGTATGCATAAAGGGAACAGAGATAATTACGCCTATTTATTGTAACTGGGTATAAGATTTAAAAATAATACTTACTTAACAGCTTGTTAATGTTAAAAGTTCATTTATAATCCAGTTCTTTAGGCAATGACACTCACAACTCACTTTAAAATATAAAATAAACCACAGTTATAATAGTCTAGAAACAAAATATACTTTTGTTAGAATGAAGCATGCATGCCGTTGTTAAGAAGCAAACTAAACAATCACTGAAGAAGAATCAAATGTATGTACATACCCGTGTACTCTTATATTCACACTTCGGTAATCACCTATAAGGTGGCTTTCCATAGATCACATTCTGTTTTCGGTGAACGCAGCAAGAGTATTACATTCCTGTATGACGCAACTCAAGCAATTTTAAAGTGGTGGACTATTATGAATTATGATTATAAATTTGGCGTTATGTATTTTATGTTCGTGGTAGGATGACCATATCTATTGTTAAATATGGTGTCGGTTTCTACACCATCAAATCATTTTATTAATTTTTGTGTTACACAATCTTTGGTGGCATATTGTCAATTGCAATATACATGTGTACGCAATTGGGTAAATAGCAAGTATGTTTTTGTTGCGAATAGTTCACGATTATTTGAAATGATTTCTAAATTCAATTATAAACAAACATAACTCTTAACAATGAAACATACCAAAGAAAAGTTTGCAAACATGAGAGGGTTATTGCAGCAACGCATAGTATGCCCGCCAGAAATGTTCCAGGTTAAAAATATATTGCAAATTTTCCAATTGATATGTGCGAATTAAAAGAAAGTAAATGAATATATGAAAGTTGTAATTCTAAAATTTCATTTCATTATTTCAGTAACATGTTTTAAAACTATTTTTAATATAATTTATATATTATTTAATAAATAAATAAATTTATATATAATAACATCTGCAGTGTCTTGCACCGAACTTTTTTATACGCATTTGGGCTAAGCCATATCGAAGTTTCATTATTTACTTATTTATAATATTTGTTCTAACCTTTAGATCGCTTTTACACTAAATATATTTCTTAGAATAAATATTAATTGTTAAACTTCAAATTAATTAAGTCTATTTTGTTAAACAATTGACAGGCGCAGATGATACGATTTATGTAAAAATATATATAATAAGCAGACATTTATTTTGAAACCAGTACTCTTTATGGAAAAACATCTGCAGTGTCATACACCGAACTTTCTTGTACACTTTTGGGTTAAATCACATCCTATTTTCATTATTTTTCTAATTTATAATTTGTTCTAACCTTTGGAACACTTTCACACTAAATATATTTCTTAGAATAAATATAAAATGTCAAACTTCAAATTATTTAAGTCGGTTTTGTTTTTTTTTTGATAAACAATTGACAGGTGATTTATGTAAAAATAAATATAATATGAAGAAATTTCAATAGCCATTTTCTTGTTTCCGGTACCGTTTGGGAAAAAAGTTTCAAATTAAAATGGTACAAAATGCTGACATCTATAATTTTTATTGTAACAATTTTTCTGTAACTGCAACTCAGCTCACATATATATATACACACACACACACACAGACGGACGTCATTCCAAAAATTGTAAGAATCGATTCAGGGAAGGTCAAAACGAATATTTCCGTTAGAATCTCGAGTACGAAATTTTTCATGATGACTTACTTATACTGCGTATAAGAAAGTAAAAAATTCAAACAAAAGTTGTGCTAAATAGAAATACCTTTAATTTTTGTTCATGGAATTTTTCTGCAACTGTAACCATTTTTGAGTAATTGCAGAAACTACAAAAAGGAAGAAAGTAAAAATATATATCTTTTTATTTTCTTATACGCAATATAAGTAAGTATTGTAAAGATGAAAAATTTCGATCTCGAGATTCTAACGGAAATATTCGTTTTGACCTTCCCTGAATCGATTCCAACTATTTTTGGAATGACGTCTGTCTGTGTATATATATATATATATATATATATATATATATATATATATATATATATATATAATATCTCTGTGTGCGTGTGTGTGTATGTGTGTGTGTGTGTGTGTATGTGAGCGTACTACAGCTCAAACGGCTAAAGGGAAAATTATGAAATTTTAAACTTAAAATCTGTGCCTGGCAAGAAAACCTCTTATTTTCGAAAACAATATTCGACCGGAAGTGCAAGTTTACTATAGTCATTTTTGCAGTTTCTGCAATTACTCAAAAATAGTTGCAGTTACAGAAAAATTGTTACAATAAAAATTATAGATATCAGCATTTTGTAACTTTTTTTCCCCAAACGGTACCGGAAACAAGAAAATGGCTCTTTCTTCTTATTATATTTATTTTAACATAAATTGTATCATCTGCGTCTGTCAATTGCTTATCAAAAAAAACAAAACCGACTTAATTAATTTGAAGTTTGACATTTTATATTTATTCTAAGAAATATATTTAGTGTGAAAGTGTTCCAAAGGTTAGAACAAATTATAAATTAGAAAAATAATGAAAATAGGATGTGATTTAACCCAAAAGCGTATAAGAAAGTTTGGTGCATGACACTGCAGATGTTTTTCTTTTTTTATGAAGGATGTTGTTTACAAAATAAATAATAAAGCCTTTGGATTTGAAAAAGTTAAGATACATTTCAATTGATATGACAAATCGGTACATCTATATTATTATACATTTTTTACAATGTATCATTAGTAAACATAATATTATTATACTTCCGGTAGATTATCATCAATTTTTCATATAAACAAGATAAAATAATTTTTCCCTGTTCGAGTTTTAATTTATCAGGGGTGCATTCGAAAATTTAATCCGTAGTTTTAGTTGAGTTCGAGTCTACTATAGTTAAAATTAACTATAGTTAGATATCGAACTCGAGAATTTCCGAACAGCCACGAGTTTCCAAACACTATTTTGTGGTACATGCTTGCAATAGGTAGTTACATTGAGCCCATTTCTAAATAATATAAAGATTAGCTAGCGCCGTAAAATGAATAAAAGCAACAGAAAAAAAAATAAGAAACGTATTAATTGCAGAGCTATCATCAAAAATATTAATTAATTAGTAAGAAATATAGTAAGTATCAAATTAAATGTAATATATCATATGATAACGAATTAATATTCTTAATAAACAATGCGCATGACGAGTTAAGCGAACCTACCTCGTCGAGCTAGGTTGAAATAATTAACTCGGAGTTAAAAACCGAACATTTTCGAACGCTTCCACAGATTGACTGTATCATTTTCGAACACAGTGCGAGTTAACCAGAGTTAATTTTTGAACGTACCCCTGTGCTCAATTTTAGTTGAAGATGAGTAGACGATTTTCATTATGTATTTGTTTCATTGCAGTATTTCTAAAGGTACTTTACTATAGAAATTTTTAGTTTGATAATTTTTTTAATGGTTTATATAATCTATTGGAGACATATCGATCATGGAATAATTGATATAAAAATAATCAAAAAATTACAAAAACATATAACTGTGAAATATTCTGGATGATTTCACTTTTGTTTAATTTGCGGTAACACATTGTACGTGTGAAATGTGTTCTTCAGATTAAATAATTAGTTTGTAGCATATAAATACGAGGATACGTCAGCGATGCTGAGAGAATGAAAGACATATTTAGAATTAGTATCAAATTCAGAAGACTTTTAATTTAATCTTCTTTGAAAATTAATAAATTGTTTTTAGGTATGTGAATCGCGTTTTATTTTAAAGAAATTCGAACAGTGTAAAGAATACATGGATATTCCAATTCGACTAGATACAGAGATTATTAATGATGCCTCCAATGAGAATTTGATTAATACAAATACAACTCTAGATATACCACTTACAAACGACATATCTGTAAGTCACTACCATCTTCATTTTGTTTTTACAAAGCGTCTACAAATATCCGCAGTGTCTAGCACTCAATTTACTTATACATATGTCTATGTGTGTCTTTATCATGTTTTTTAATGGTTTACTTTGAAAAACTTTTTCTTATTTTTATTATAAGTACAGTAAGACCCCGCTTAGCGCTGATCCGCTTAGCGCTGTTCCGGTTTAACGCGGTTTTATCGGAATAGTGGGATTCCCCAAAAATTACACACAGCGTTGGGCTTTCCCGTAATTCATAGTAAATTATCTTCATTGCTTCTTCACTGCGGTGTTACACAAACGTATTTTTATTGTTTTAAACCAATTATTTACATGATGAGATGATCTCGTTTAGCGCTGTTTCGTATAACGCTCTCTTTTGATGGAACGTATACCCCGCGTTAAGCGGGGTCTTACTGTATATATTTTCCTGTTTTGCATCAAACATATATTTATTTGCTGATTATTGGGTAATTTTTTAGTTGCATGGAAAAGTTGAAGTTTTGACTTTTAATGAGTGGCGTCCGCTTTTTGATTTAAATGAGAAAAATATTTGTAACGCTATGCACAAATTACTTGGAGAGTTAATGTATGACGTAGAACGAACGCTTCAACTACAACCTGGCATTTGCCCTATACCACAGGTATCGTTTTTAATACCTTCGGAAACAGCAGTTTTCAAAAATCGTTTCAAATTTAAAACATACATACTTTGAAAATAAATGATTTTATTGAATTTTATGAATAATATTTGTTTTCTGTTGCTGAATAGGGTCACTACCGATTAAGGAAATACGCAGTGAATATGAATTTAATGACAGTTCACGTCGTTCTTCCGAAAAGCTCCTTAAGATCTAGAGTGATCGGCAAGCAAAATAAAGAAGTAGTTCTTTGTATTGACTTACTTGTGGAGAATGTTTAATTTTATTTCGTACACATAAGCATATATGGTGTAATTGTAGCACAAATAAATAAATAGAATTAAACGAATTTTTATATCAAATCTTTAGAAAACATTACCTATTTTTGGAGGTGTGTGTATGTGTGTGTTTGTGTGTGTTCGTGTTTGCGTTTGTGTTGCATAATTTTATTATAAATAATCCATAAATAAATAATTTGGGATTTAACATTTGCTATCGATTGTGAATAACAGAGAGAGAGAAAGATGATTTTTTTAATATTTCAACTTTTTCTTACCATGAAATTTGAAACTTGCGAACTATGTATCGAGTGTCGCCGGGATTTGAACCTGGACCTCCAGATCTACGCTCTGTTGCTCTAACCAATTAGGCCGCACTCACAGCAGTCGATCGATAAATCTTTCTCAAATTAAGTTGGTGTGACCTATAGATTGCAAGAACAATGTATCTAGCAATAAGACTCGGAACTTCGTTATTGACAAAGATACAGACTGCTAATGTAGTACAAATATGGAAACAACCAAATCTATACTAAATTATGTTAAGTTATGCTGGGAGTTACTATGTGTAATAACGCTACACTACAAAGATGAAATATTTATAAAACTCCCAGCATAACTAAACATAATTTTCTTACCATTATTCGTCGAAACAATCACTGAATATTTTAATCATATCCATTAAATCTGAAAGGGATCAAATAAATTTCAATCGATAAGTTCATGATACATAAATGTATATTGTTATAACAAAGAAAATATTTGTTATTGATATAAATAATATTTGCAATTTTATATAATTGTTTTAAACACTTCCTGTGGTTTTATATCATATTTTCATATAAATCAATATAAATATTCTGCATTAATGAATTTTAATCAGAATGAGTACTGCATCACAGTATAAAATGTTTCGACAAATACTTTTATTTATGTGCATTCTTATTATAACATTTCTAAATGTATGAAATATTTCATTATATCTCCAGGATCTTGCTTGATTATTGTAAAGCTTCCTTTTAGGTTTGTGACGCACGTTTTGTTCTCAAGAAATTTGACCAGTGCAAGGAACATGGCAATACTTCAATACGAGTTGCGACTGAAATTTCTAATGATGCGTCCAATGAAAATATAATCAATCTTAATTTGAGTTTTGATATACCAATGGGGAATGATATTGCTGTAAGTTTTGACCTTCTACCCTATATTTATACTAATATTTTTAATAGTAATATGTTCATTTAACAAAGCGTTTTTTTAGTAAAATAAATGTTTTATACTATTCTTTGTTGGTTTTAAGATTTAACTAATTATCGGTTATAGTTTTAAACAAAAAATATATAAATGCATTAAACAACTCAAATATGTATTTATTAAGTATTATGAATTTATTTAGATGCGTGGAATAGTTGAAATATTAAGTTTCAACGAGTGGCGAACACTATTTGAATTAAATGAACCAAAAATGTGCGACGGAATACACAAATTATTTGGCGAATTAATGTACGACGTAGAACGAGCGATGCAAGTTCCACCTGGATCTTGTCCTATACCAAAGGTATTGTTTTTAATTTCAGAAAAAAAAATATTTTTGATTACTCTACAAAGAATCTTATTTTAATGTATTTCGTTACTATAATGAATAATGTATAGGTTATGTTGTATTTCTGTTATTTTGTAGGGCCACTATCGTTTAAGGAGATACAAAGTGAATGTGAACCTAATGACTATACAAGTTGTTCTTCCCAAAGGTTCCTTAAGAACTAAAGCGATTGGCACCCAAAATGATAAGGTGGTATTTTGTGCAAACGTTGTGTTACAAAATATATAGCTTTATTTTATTAATATACATATCGTGTAAATGGGAGAAAACCTAATAAAGAGATTTGACGGAAACATTTTATGAGAATGAAATTAATTACAATTTTCCGCAAAATATCATTTATCTCTAACTCTTGTGACAGTTTGAACTCCCAGAATGAAAATTAAACCCATACCCTACCTACCAAACTTTGCGTAAAATATGATGCTATCATTTAATTAACATATATATGCAAATAGCAAATTAAGAAGAACAAATACATAAACATTGCTTTATATTCATATTTCTGTATTTTTAACCATCGTTATATCAAAATGATTCAAAATGAAAATATCCCCAGGGCACTGAACATTCTTATACGTATTTTGTTTAGATAGGAGTAATATTAAAATATAAGATTTTAATCATATAAAATTATAATTATTCATTGCTCTATATTTTTACTTTTTAAACGAAGTAATAAGTATTATAATCATGAAATAATTGATTTGCAGGTTTTAATTCAATTGATTTTGACTATTTTTGGAATAATGTATGTCTGCCTGTGTGTGTGTGAGAGAGTGCTCTATCACTTAAACGATTGAAAGTAAAATTATAACATTTTAAACTTAAGCTTTGTATATGCATGACAAAAATAAATACATTTTTGAAAAAAAAACAAATCTGTAGTGCATTTTTAACGGTTAACGCAATAACAAAAAAATGGTGGGACTTGCAGCAAAAATAGTTAGGGTAAAATTTAGAGATATTAATATTCCGTACAACTTATAATCAAACTTTTTTTTAAATAAAAATTCGGGTTACTAGAAAATGACTATGAAATTTCTTTTTATTTTATTTATAGATACATAAATCGTCGCATCTATGCCTGCAAAACACAAAATAGACTGATATAATTTGGAATTTGAAATGATTTCAATACTTACTTATCCTGCGTTTAACAAAGTAAAAATATCAAGAATTGTATTATTACTTCTTATAAAAAAGTAAAAATTAAGTTGCTAGTACATTATTAAAAAATAAAATAGTAAAGCATATTAATTATTTAGTCTTGTAAGATGAAATCCCGACTTCCTTCTATCTAATGAATAGTGTCTTTAGTAGAAATTAGAAACCCATTGATATGCAGTTTCTAAATTTTATTTAATGATTTATTTCTTACGAATTTTATTGCACAAATGATAATGGTATGGTTAGGTTATAAGTTAATATAAAAACATTATAAGCATAAAATTACATCACAAGTAATATTGAAATTAATTAGTGAAAAAAGAGTTAAATAAATTACAACAAATTTGAAAAAAAAACATTCAAAACTCGTTGAAAACTACTTAGTAGTAATAGAATACAGTATTATCAAGATTATAAATTAAAATTCAATTATTGAAGCAAAATCACAATTCAATTAGGTTTGCAATAGCATCCTGTTTCTAAACGAGGTAATATATACTGAAGAAGCACGAATTTTTATATGTCCAAGCACTTACGATACGAGCAGGTTAAAATGGTAAAAATTATTCTAATTATAGTTGCTGTTTTATTGGATATTGAAAGAGTAAGTATATAATTATTATTATTACGATTTTAAATAGTTTGACTACCTCATCTTTAATGAAACGCCACTGGTACCGTTCACAGTCCAGTCTGGGTTTCAAATTTGTAGACGATCCCTGCTTCTAAATTTTAATCACTAATCTGCTCAAATAAATAATTTATCACATTTTTACAAGTTATAGAATATAAGATTTGGGCAGCAAATGTTGGTTTAACTATTGTCATTTATACAATTTCTATATTTTTTACTTTCTTATACGCAGTATAAGTAAGTATTGTAATCATGAAAAATGAAATGAAATATACGTTTTGACCTTCCCTGAATCGATTCCGACTATTTTTGGAATGACGTCCGTCTGTGTGTGTGTGTGTGTGTGTGAGCGCTCTACAGCCCAAAAAAAACAAAACAGTTTGATGTTTGACATTTTATATTTATTCAAAGAAATATATTTAGCGCAAAAGTGTTCCAAAGGTCAGAACAAATATTATAAATTAGAAAAATAATGAAACTACGAAGTGGTTTAACCCATATGCGTATAAGAATGTTCGGTGCATGACACTGCAGATGTTTTTTAAATGGAATCGTTGTTGCAGGGGTGTGAATGTCGTTTAACCATAAATAAATACGAAATGTGCAAAGAATATCCCAACGTTCCAGTAAAATTGTATTCAGAATTTATTAGTAAAGGTCCAAATGTACAATTAGCAAATATCAACGGTTCACTTGAAATTCCTATGGGTAGCAATGTACAGGTATGTTATTTTTATTCATTTCTATTCCATATCAGAAAAATAATATATATAAAATTAGAGGTTTGAGTTACTTGTAGTAGTATAATAGTTAATTTTTCAGTAACTCGTTCATTGTTTGCAGCAAGCATAGTTATTTCTTGCAATATCCAACGCTATTTAAAAATTGTTTAACAGTTTAGGGAAACCATAAATGTCGTCCTTCATTTGTGGCTCAATGCAATTTTCTATAAATTTTAAGAATTTGTAATAATAGCAAAAGAAAACACTTTGCATCAGAAAGGATATTTCTTAATGCACTGAGTTGATTTTCCAAACGAAGGGTCGCTATATATTATTTATACAGTAAAGAATTAAATTATTCCATTGCATTTTGCTTTAATTTAAAATTATGAATAGCGGCTCTTAATGTGACGTTTTAGAGACATGCATTCTAAAAATGTATTAAGAATTAAATATATATTTCAGTTGGAGATCAAAGCTCAAGCAAAAATGATGAATAAATGGCAAAACATCATGAATGTGAAAGAAAAGGATGCATGTAAAGCACTGAGCAAATATCTGGGAGCCATGTGGTATGACGCTGAACGAAGGATGAACATTCAACCTGGAGTATGTCCTATACCGAAGGTATAGAATTATTTTAGCATTCATTACCTTTGTTTAAGAATATTTTACCGATATTTGTACATTTTACTATATACAAACTGCAGATTTATGTTTAAAATTACTCATATTTCTTTCCAATTTATTTTCTACCAGTAATCGTATATGATGTAAGTATATGCGCATTTAGTTATAAATCGTTATGCTCATTTATATTTTTACTAATACATACTAAAAGTATATAATTAGGATGTTTGCAATTAATAATGCAAAAAATAATAGGGTCAATATTCTATCAAGGATTACGAGATGAAGTATGATGCAATGACATTACGAGCCATGCCAAAAGGACTGATTAGAGCTAAAATTATTGGGAAATGTAAAGATGAAGTTGTACTTTGTTTGGATGCAGAAGTGGAGAGTTCCGAATAATCTACTTCTACCCAAATACTATTATTTAAACTGATTTTATTATTAAATATAAACAATGATTCCTATTTTAAATGAACAATTATTATATTATTATGCATGCTTACCACTAAAATATGTAAAATATTTCCATTAAAAAATTACACCAAAGATTCGCTTAATTACTTTCTTATATGCAGTATAACTAAGTATTGTAATCATGAAAAATTTACGTTTTGACCTTCCCTGAGACGATTCCGACTATTTTTGGAATGACGTCCGTCTGTGTGTATGTGTGTGTGTGTGTGTGCGTGTGTGTGTGTGTGTGTGCGTATGAAACTTCAAACTTAAGATTTGTATTTACCTGGGCAGAAAACATCCTGTTTTTGAAAAACATATTCTAACCGGAAGTGCCTGTTTACTTAAGTAATTTTTTGCGGTTTCTGAAATTACTCAAAAATGGTTACAGTTACAGAAAAAAAGCATAAACAAAAATTAAAGGTATTTATATTTAGCACAATTTTTGTTTGAATTTTTTTTCAAAAAGAGTACTGGTTTCAAAATAAATTTCTGCTAATTATATATATTTTTACATAAATCGTATCATCTGCGCCTGTCAATTGTTTAATAAAATAGACTTAAATAATTTGAAGTTTGACATTTAATATTTATTCTAAAACATCTGCAGTGTCATGCACCGAACTTTCTTATACGCATTTGAGTTAAACCATATCGTAGTTACATTATTTTTCTAATTTATAATATTTGTTCTAACCTTTATATTGCTTTTGCGCTAAATACAATTCTTAGAATAAATATTAAACGTCAAACTTCTTCGATTCAAAATGCTTTGTGGATATATATTTCATTACAGAACATTGGTTGAATTTCAATTTACTAAATACGATTACATTCAGTACCTAGTTTACTGATTTTCTTTAGATTTGCTTAGATTTGTATATGAGAGACACCAATAATCGTGCATGCAAAATTTTAATTTTTAACGACGTATGTAATATTGAATAGGATTTATCAGCGAGGACATGTATCCATTTATAGCTATGTAATTATACCAATGTTAAAATTTTAGTAGATCAATTCAATATTTCATTTGAATATACGAAAGTACTTTTTAATTAATATACAAAGGAATATTACTACTGGATACGAAATTGAAAGTAATGCCAAAAATTGATGCTATGAATAAAATAAATGTATAATAGAATTTAATCCGAAGGTAACTCTATTATTTTTTCATGCTGCTTTAAAACTAATGCATTTTAAATTATTCTTGATTTTTCAAATATAAACTAATATCTAAAACAACAATAATACTAAGGATTTATATCGCGAATGTTTGCTATTGTTGTTACATGAATACCATAACATAAAAGAGTATTTCCGGTTTTAATTAGAAAAAAAACATATATAAAGCAAAATGGATATATGGTTTTATTACACGACAACATTTAGTCAAATCAACATGTTTAAGTTAATAGTTCTTTTTGCATTTGCTGCCCTTGCAGCACTCAGTGTAAGTATCAATAAAATTTATTTTTGCTATTTTTTGGATGTATATTAGCCCAGTACCAAAAGTCATTATTGGCGATGTAATTTTCTATGTAGAAATATAGTGCTAGTCCTTTGAGCTTTAGTGCTTTTATTTTTATTACTACTTATAATATATTATATTCTCAGTCGCTTTACATTCGATGAGTGCCTACTCTGTATTTATACACACTACCCTAAAAGTAACAGTTCTGCAAAAAGTTGATAAATGTTAATATATCTCTTTAAATGTTATATGGTCCATATACCTTCAGAAGAATATATTATTCTTTAGATACCTATAGCCTGGCCTGTATAATGGTACAAGTTTTCTATGTAAGATACAGTAAAGCACCAATAGTTTTCTTAATCTTGATAATTAATGGAACAATCCTATGAGGAAGCTCAAAGAATAAAATGTCATCTATTTAGCGCATTACTTCTATGCCTTTTTAATATTTATATTCATTAAAATTGACTTTATTGGTAAAATGTTAAAAACATATATTCGTGTTTCAGAATGCAGATATCGATCTAACAGTTAAGGAATATCATATGTGCACCGAGTTCCCAGATACTCCAGTCAAAGTTTATGCGACTTGGGAAAAGAAAAATGCGACAATGCAAATGTTAAGTGCAAATGGAACATCACCTTATGATATTGGTGAAAATATTGTGGTATGTATAAATATGTCTCTAAAAAATATCACCTGATTTGGTTGCAATTGTAACATTATTTTGACTGTATATTATATTTGATTATATGCCTATTTCAGTTGCATTTGGTAGTAGAAATGTTGGAAAATGGGACATGGAATACAATCTTGAATTTGGACGAGAAGGACCCTTGTAAATTATTGAACGACTACGTTGGGGAAATGTGGCATAAAATCGAAGAACAATTGAAGATACCACCAGGCGATTGCCCCATTCCAAAGGTTATTTAAAAATATTTTACAATAAGCTTTATATATTCCGACAATTATTCATCAGTATGCTGGTTTGAGGTCCTACCTGAAAACTTCAGTTTATAAAATAATATCGGTGTGATGTTAAATATTGAATTAGGCTGGCTAATGTTAATTGTATTTCATAATGTTTAATTTTCGGTTGAGATATTAATGATTAATGATTTTGTATAGGGTGAATATGGAGTTAAGGACTACGTCGTGGATTTCAACAAAATGACGTTCCAAGCATTACCAAAAGGACTCATTCGAGTTAGACTGAATGCAACGCAAGAAGAGGAGCTAGCCTTGTGTATGTTTGCAGAATTTGAAAGTTTGTAAATTTAGTAAATTGTAGCTGTCCCAAGTTTCATATTTTAAATGGACGTAATAAAAGCACTTAATACTATTACAATTTTATTATTTACCTATTTCCTACATGAAATAAATCTTCCACATATAATAATTCAAAATCCAAAACAGTAGATTTTACTTTAAATTAAAAGTGTGTTGAAAAATGTTCTTTATATTTATTAAAACCATAACAAAATTTTATTTGTTTATTATACTCAATCAAATTTTATTTGGATAACCGTGTGATTGGAGAATAAATGATTTTATTGCACATTTACCTTTTCAATATTTTCATTTTTAATTATTGCAATTGAGCAATTATGATTTCCTCTATTTATGATGACCAATAATAATCGGTTTTGTTTATAATAATTGATGTTTCTTTCCACAATTACCAGAAAAATAAAAGTTTTAAAAGTTGTTCTTAAAGCTGAATACCTAAACTTCGTCGTTGTTGTCTTCAAATAACCACAAATTAAAGTAAGCAAGTCTGAATTAGTTAAACAAGAATACATTCAGAAAATTAAAATACAATTATTATTGTTAAGATAGTAAAGAAAACGTTTGTTTTAAATTATTTCATATTTTATTTATAATTTTATATTCAAAACCAGATAAAGAGAATATTGGTACTATGTGATCGGTTTTTGGGGAAACAAATTATAAACAAAGATAATTTTGTAAAGATGAAAAAATTATTTATGAGATTTTAATGAGTAGACCTTTTGCCTTTTTCTGAATTGGGTGTGACTATTTTTGAAATTACGTTTGTGTAAGTGTGTTTCTGCAATATCCTCAAATCGGCTGCGCTTGCAGTGAAAATAGTATTAAAATTTAAAATATAAGATATTAATATTTTGTTCAACATTTCTTTGAAAAATTTACAAGAAAATTGCTACAAAAATTTTCAATTTTTTTATTATTTTACCTATTATAGTTTTATAGGTATGAAAATTATTATTCAATAACTCATATGTATTGACATATGAGTTTAGCAGACACAAAATAGACCAACATAATTAGGGATTTGACATTTGTCGTCGATTGTACAAAATCGATTGAGAGAGAGGAGTCCGTAAAAGGTTAGGGATATAGTTAAAATATTGTAACATTGGAAAATATATTTTGTGAGGTATTTAATTTATTTAAAAACTGACAAACTTTCTGACCATAATAATTACAAATATATAATGCATAGTAATATTTCCTTGAATTAAAAAAATCTAAACTGTTAAAACGCAGGGCACTCCAATTGTATTGAACGTACATACATTACGATACCAAGCTATTTTATGTAATGCGCAGAATTTTAATTATTAAAACATGCAATTCATAGATTAGTATGAAGGTTTTGCTATTTAATACAATTTTGTGTTTTGATGTTATAACTATAAATATTGCATTTGATTTTTTCGATTTATCAACTCTATTTACCAGTTTAAGTTATATAAGAGTATTATTATAGCATTCACATATTATTTATATTTCATCCAGTGTTATTTGAACAATTTTACGCAGATAGAATTAAAACTTTAGATGGCGTATGCTATATTTTTATTCATAGTTCTCTTTGCAGTTTATATCGTAAGTTAAACGTAAAATTATTTAAATAAGAAATCAAATACTCTAAAAAAAATACGTAATTCTTTTTTACAGTACGGTGATCTTGATTTAATTATCAAGAAATATGATAAATGCGATACAGAAAAAACATATCCGATTAGGCATATGGCACATTTTTTGAAAATAAATTCATCTATGACAATTGCCACCTTTGAAACTATTGTTCCGTTTATGTTAGATGAAACAGTTACGGTATACTTGTTTTCTATATTTCGATTCAAAGCTCTGATTAAGTCACACTTAATAATTTTTTTTCTGTTTCAAATATGTATTCATAATATTTATATCATGCTTTTCTCATAATTATAAAAATGAGGGAATGTTGGGCATGAAAGATAAAGAATAAACGAAGGGTGTAGAAATAAAATGCATATTTCTCTAGAAAGTAGGAATAGAAATTGCTATTTTATTTTATGTATTTTGTTAAGGTTGATATTTTGCACCAAGTATTCCTGAATGACGAATGGCAAGATGTAGCTTCGTTTGTTGGAAATGATCCATGTATGTTACTTAATAAATATGGTGGTAATCTATGGTTTGATATTGAATCAGTAGTGAAATTACCTCGTGGCGAATGTCCGATACCTAAGGTATTGCATACTGACAAGTTTTACTGACTATTATTAATTAAAAAAAAAATTTGTTATAGGGTGATTACAGCGCCAAAAAGTACGTGTTAGATTATTCCAAATTGCCTATAAAATATGTTCGAAAGAGCTTGACAAAAACTTACTTGAAGTTACATAATAATGAAAAGGAATTGCTTATGTGTCATTATGCTATTGTTGAAATTTTGTGAAATTGTGTTGAGTTAATAATATAAAATGTACAAGCATTTCGTAAATAAAAAACAAATTTATTCATATTTGGCCATTTTCTGTCAACCAAAATAAATCCTCTCGACAATTAAATGCAACATCAATAACATCATAATTTGAAAAACCATTACAATACTAACAAAGGTATAAATAAGATTTTAAAACTGATATACGAAAATGTCATGGACATTTTAAAGCTTTTCCGGTGATTAACAAATAACAACAGAACCCATATTGTTTATTTTCTTTGCATGATAACAATTGTTTTGATTATTTCAAAGCACAAAATAATAACAATTTGGAAATCGATTATTATGATCAGACTAATGCTCAATTAGGTCTGTGTATATAAATATATAAAATGTATTATTATAACTTACATTTTACAACTGCACTTCGCTTCAAAATGTGGTACATAAAACTTTTTGCCGTTGCTCTCTGTTTTGCTTATGTGGTAAGTTAATACTTAAATAATATAATCTGTATTTCGATTTACAAATCATATATCAATACTATTTGATTTGATTATAAAATATTTAAAAGTCTTATTTATTTTTATAGAACGGTGCTTTGGATATTCTAATTAGAAAATATGAAAAATGTTGTAATACCGGAATAGACTACGAACTGACACATCACGCGAATTTTACAAAAATAAATTCGACAGTCACTCTCGCATCTGGAGGATCCGGAATTCCTTTTGACTTAGATGATACGATTATGGTAAAGAATGAAATTTTATTTTCTGCAGATAAAATCACTTCCTTCGACCAAATAGGAATTACATTTTTTTTTTCTGATTTTAGTATAGTTTTTTGATTATAATGAATTAAAATGACTAGATTAATCATATTTATACTAGTAGTTATTAAATTATTAGCTTCTTATAGCATTTTTAAAGCTATCACGATATCATGCTTCAAAAATGCTTCCTAAACGTAAACCAAAATAATATTTTGCAAAGAATTATTTTGGTTTAGATACACTTTTTACTGGAGAAATTCATGGATGGCGAATGGAAAATATTGCATTCATTTGAAAAAAGAGATCCTTGCGCGTTGTTAAATAAATATGGCGGTGAGTTTTTTTATGATATTGAATCATCCGTCGGCATACCACGAGGAAAATGTCCATTGCCAAAGGTAATATATTATTTGTAGTTATCTAAATCTTTTAAAATTATTACTCTAAACAAATTTTTAGGGAACGTATGAAGTTAAGTCTGTCGTCTTAGATTTTAACAAATTGCCAATAACCACTGCGCCAAGAGGGCCACTTCGATCTGTAATCAAAGCGTTCAAAGGAGAAAAAGAGGTATTTTGTTGGAACGTGGAAGCCGATATTTTGTAATTTTTTACATATAAATGCAATATTATAATTTATGAATTGTATAATTGTTATTTCAATTTATAAAATCGTATGCTTAATATAAATGTACTATTCAATGTATTAAACAAATAATAAACAATAATTTATAAAAAAAATCATTTTAAAATAGAAACCATTTACCAGAAAAAAATATTATAATTTAATAATTGTTACTTCAAATTATAAAATCGCAGTTTATATGCTATTTAAAGTAATTTGTCTATTAGACGTTCATGATTCTTTTTTATTTTTCATTTTAATTCTGCTTAGAGTTTTAACTTCTTTAATTGCCCTTACTTTAGTTATTTTTTATTTTTGGCTATGAAATTTTATGATACTTCATGAATTTAATATCTCAAGATAATTTATATACAAGATAATTGTTTCATTTCCAAAATTAAAATTGTAAACCAAAGGTACATATGTACATATGTTTACAGTTATGCAGCGCAAGTGTAAGTGACAAATAATGACTGAATAATAACATTTTCAAGCCTTTTCTAAAAAATAAGATAATAATCATGGAGTAGCGGCATATGTGAGTGCATTGTCTTATTGTTCAAACAGTTAACATTTAACAGAGTACTAAACATATGTAGCCATGTATGTATAAATTATCATATACATACATACATTTCAGGTTAAAAAACAGTCAGTTAAGATATATGTAAACATATAAGCTTTATAAAGAATATAATTTGAAATCAGAAATTTTTAAAAATTTATTTAATGAATTCGACATTAAAAAAATAATCACATCGCTTGATGTATTTCCAACTATTGTAGATGAAGCTATTTTTTATTATACTAACAAAAAATAAAAGTTTTAATTTATATTAGGATTTTTTGTTTTATTGTCGACACACTTGTAACTATTACTATGAAATAATGATATAGAAATTCCTTGTTATAAACAGGAAAGAAGTGCCTACTTGTTTTTTGGTTGCGTGACACAACGTCTAACTAACTAAAGCTATTTATGAAGAAATATGAAATTTGAAATTGTATTTATATGATTGTAGTATTTCGAAATATTTCAATTTTAGTTTAGTTGTAGTTTAAATAGAGAAAAAAATGTATGCGCAATTTTCGTGCATAGCTGAACGGGAAATATGGTTGCAGACAACAAATGAGTATAAAACAAATACAAATTATAATACATAGAAATATCACAGGATTCATCACAATCATCATCGTTTGTGGCCCTACATGTTCCTGCAGGAACTGCATTGAAAAATGTATGCTTTTTTCTTTCTTATACGAAGTAATAAGTAAATAATGTATCCATGGAAAAATTGATCCCGAGATTTTAACGGAAATATACCTTTTGACCTTCCCTGAACTGAGTCCGACTATTTTTGGAATGACGTTCTGTGTGTATGTGTGTGAGCGCTCTACAGCCTGAACATTTTTGAAAACAATGCTATTAAACATGATTAATAAGAGCAAATTATACATGATTAATAAGAACAATAATATTCGGGGAAAAAAATAAATAAATACTACATTCGATTCTACTTCAAATAATAAACAAATGTGAAAAGACACAAAAATTGCTTACAAATACATAAATATACAGACATATTTTATTTTTCACAGATCATTTGTTCAGGAATGTTTATAAAAAATAATGGAAAATATACAAGAATTGTACGTGCATGTATTCTGTAATCATATTTTTATGTCAGTTTTGAATATAAATAATGGGTTTGACTGATCAATTCCACCATTATAAAGCGAAAAAGAAAATTATAAATTAATGGCCCAAGGTAAACCAGTTTAATTCACTTCCTTTAAGTACGTTATACGAACGAGAACGTTAGTACTGTCAGTGACTTAGTGAACGGTAAACGTTGTGAATCTTAAAGTAAGTATGATTGTTAGAAATGTGGCAGCACGTTTCCTTATGGGACAGCTTCTCCGATCTTCTGCAACTGGATCAGCACTTATCTCGCAAAGGACGAATGCGAATTTACATGCGAAACGACAAGCAGAAAATCCGAAAATCCTAATTACAGGTCAGTTACCTAAAATTCTAATATAGAATTAGGATAAATTTAGTTAAAAAGAATGTATGAAAATTATAATCTTTCTTCATTTTAAATTCATACACACATTAATTCAGATTAGAATACATACTAATATAACCAGAAATACATATATTTAGGATAATGTTAAATATTGTTAAGTGCCTTATGAAATTTTCTTACTTTCTTAAGCAAACAAATATTCAAAATAATGCTCTACGATGAAAAACGGTAATTTATCAAATAAAATCTCAAAGCAATGGTAAATTACCATTTTAAATTACCCTAATTATTGGGCGACTTATATTAATCACAATGATTTGAATTTAGGATGATTTTACTACTTTTGATATTGATAATAATAATAAGCTACATATTTTGTCGATAATTCCATAAAATAAATGTCATTTATCAAAAATTATCATTTAATATATTTAATTGAGGTTTAATATCTAATTTATATAGTTTATACTCTTTTAAATATTCACAAATCCTTTTAATAGAATTACTGGATAACATTATTAGTTACATATTATTTTAACAACTATCCATTTTATGTCAGAACTATATTAAATAATTATTAGTTTAACGTAGATTAATAATATTTTACTCTGGTAAACCGACAAACTACATTACAACGTCATATGTGATATTACGTAGTTGTATCAGTGATCATTACAACATACGACATCTACGATTCATGAATTATTCTAATTCATAAATAATTATTTAATGTACTGTCATCCTTGACTCTTAGTTTACGTTTGCCAAGTGCGTAGGCAATTTTATGCAGCTCGGTTCAGAACAGCTCGTGTAATCACATCAGGAATCACAACTCAAGAATAATAATTTTCATAGCATATTACAATAAAAAAAAAGTATAAATATATCTAAATATACATAAATAAAACATGCTCAATTCAATATCAAAATTACATTAACGTGAATAAAGACTAAATATCTAAATTCAGAAGAATATTATAAGTAACATAAATAACTTTTACGCTTCATAAATAAATTAAGTTAATGTCCATAGCGCAAAATAGTTATGGCATTGATTAAAATTGCATAAAAAGTATACCATTCGGTTAAATTATTAAAAATATTCCATATTGAAAATATAATACACTATTCATAAGCAATAACTTTTAAGTATTTAATAGCATATTCCTAAATACTTTTCTTTTACAATTATTACAAATGCAATAATTTCTTTTATTGCATACACCAGACATTTTTAATAATCTAATGATGGAGAAAGCTAATTTTGATTAGATAATTGATGAAAAACATGAGTTTATTATTGTCTTAATTAGTATAATTTTATGAAAGTTTTAAATATATTCTGGTAAATCCAATAAAAAAATATCCTGAACTATCTTATACTTTTTTTCTTAAAAAGGATATTAAAATTCAACACATTGAACATTTCATATAGATTTGAATCGAATAGAAGGAATGTTAAAATACAAATTTTGAATAATTCAAGAATTTTACCTTCTACTGTTTAGGCTGTAGGTTTCTCTCTCCCTCTCTTTCTCTCTCTCTCTCTCTCTCACACACACACACATATGTAAACAAAGACTTAGTTATTACGTTTTATAAGAAAGTAAAAATATTGTTTGTTTGTTGCAGGAGGTTTAGGTCAATTGGGAACCGAATGTGCGAAATTACTTCGCGCTAAATACGGTAAAGATCGAGTGATTCTGTCAGATATAATAAAGCCAACGGAACAAGTTCTCGAATCTGGCCCGTATATATTCGCGGACATTTTAGACTTTAAGGGTCTGCAGAAAATTGTCGTCAACCATCGTGTGGACTGGTTGATACATTTCTCTGCGTTACTTAGTGCAATCGGCGAACAAAATGTTCCACTTGCTGTGCGAGTGAACATTGAAGGAATGCACAACGTGATGGAACTTGCCAAACAGTATAAACTAAGAATTTTTGTGCCCAGTACGATTGGTGCTTTCGGACCTGATTCCCCTAGAAATCCAACGCCAAATGTGACGATACAGAGACCGAGGACAATATACGGTGTTTCAAAAGTGCACGCGGAACTTTTAGGCGAATATTATCACCATAGGTTCGGGTTGGACTTCCGTTGTCTGAGGTTTCCTGGTGTTATTTCGAGTGATCCACCTGGTGGTGGTACTACAGGTAAATATTTATGGGTTTGTGTTTTATATAAGCAACGCTCAAAAACTTTTAGTATCGTGAATAAACTTAGCGCTCGAGCATAACACATTTCTAAATGTCAAGGCCATAAAAGTTTGAAAAGTATAGAAATACATAATCAAAAATTTTAATAGCATAGATATTAAATATCTAATTCTAAATTATTTGAGTTTTTGTTATTCTGTAAAACAATACGATACGATTTATATAATAATATTTCATAATATAAATAAGATGAGAAAAATCAATCACGATTTTTACATTCTTATACGAAGTATAAGTAAGTATTGTAATCATGAAAAATTTCGATCTCGTGATTTTAACAGAAATATACGTTTTGACCTTCCCTGAATCAATTCCAACCATTTACTTTCTTATACGCAGTATAAGTAAGTATTGTTATCATGAAAAATTTCGATTTCGAGATTTTAACGGAAATATACGTTTTGACCTTCCCTGAATCGATTGCAACTATTTTTGGAATGACGCCCGTCTGTGTGGATGTGTGCGTGTGTGTGTGTCTGTGTGTGTGGGTGTGTGTGTGTGTGTGTATGTGAGCGCTCTACAGCCCAAACGGCTAATGGGAAAATTATGAAATTTTAAACTTAAGATTTTTGTATGCCTGGCAAGAAAACCTCTTATTTTTGACAACAATATTCCGACCGGAAGTGCATGTTTACTCTAGTCATTTTTTGCAGTTTCTGCAATTACTCAAAAACGGTTGCAGTTACAGAAAAATTGTTACAGTAAAAATTATAGATATCAGCATTTTGTACAACTTTTATTTGAAACTTTTTTCTCAAACGGTTCCGGAAACAAGAAAATGGCTCTTGAAATTTCTTCATATTACATTTAATTTTACATAAATCGTATCATCTGCGCCTGTCAATTGTTTATCAAAAAAAAACAAAACAGACTTAAATAATTTTAAAGTTTGACATTTTATATTCATTCCATTATATTCGTTCCAAAGGTCAGAACAAATATTATAAATTAGAAAAATAATGAAACTACGATGTGGTTTAACCCATATGCGTATAAGAAAGTTCGGTGCAGGACACTGCAGATGTTTTTGAAAAAATATTACATATAAGTTGTGCGAAATATTAATATCTTTCATTTTTATTCTAACTGTAAGTGCAGCAGTTTTGGTGATATTGAAAAAATGTAAACAATTGGTCCTAGTCGTTCAATGTGGGAAAGTGGCGTGATTCGATTTCTGCATAAGTATAATCTTCCTTCTAGCTTGCCTTGAAACAGAGTAATAGCAATTCATTGCCATAGTAATAATTACGGTTCGTTGCCATAACAACATTCCATTTCTGAAGCTAGTTCATTTGAATATGTTATGATCATGTTATATGTATGAGTTTTATTAGAGCTGATATATTTATGTATACAACAAGAAAAATTATAATCCATGCAGTTTTAAGTATATTGTTTTGTTTAGGTATTTTTTAGTGTCGATAGCGATTTTATAATTTAAAAATATTACGTCAACTGTACATACCCACGAAACCTTCACCTTTTTAATTTTTTTATTTTATGTAATATGTTAATATCCAGCATAAATTAGTAGGTATTTCAAAGAACCTCAATTCAAGTTCAAGTTCTGCAAATATATTAAGCCATTCATATTCCTTTTCGTATATAATTTACCAAAGCGAAAATGCAATTAACTAAAAACTATTCATATATAGCAATGATTACTACGTTTTAAATCATAATTAATTAATATATGTTTTAAAGTGTGCACTATAGATTTGTTCCAACTAATTTTAAAATCGGTTTCGAATGCGCGTGCGTCATTCAGTTTCAAACCGATTACGAAACATTAGTTGGAACAAGTCTAATATCTAGTCGGATCATTAGTATTATATTTAATATCATTCATTTTCTAGAAATATCAATTGCGTTTAGACATTTAATTTTAAGTTCCTGGAACACTTAAGTTGAGTCAGAACTTCAAATACTCTCTTAATTACAGACGTACATACGCACATACGTTCCCCAAATATTCAGACTCGATTCAGGGAAAGTTAAAAGGTTTATTACTGTTAAAAATCTCGAGATTGATTTTTACTTTCTTATACGCAGTATAAGTTTTGTAATCATGAAAAATTTCAATCTTGAGATTTCAACGGAAATATACGTTTTAACCTTCCCTGAATCGATTCCAACTATTTTTGGAATGACGTCCGTCTGTGTGTGTGTGTGTGTTCTCTACAGCCTAAACGGTTGAAGCTAAAATTATGAAACTTTAAACTTAAGATTTGCATATGCCTGGGGTGTGCACCTCCTATTTTTGAAAAAAATATTCGAACCGGAAGTGCCTGTTTATTCTAGTCATTTTTGGGAGTTTCTGCAATTACTCAAAAATGGTTACAGTTACAGAAAAATTTTATGAACAAAAATTAAAGGTATTCATATTAAGCGCAACTTTTGTTCGAATTTTTTTTCAAAAAAGTGTACTGGTTTCAAAATAAATGTCTGCCTATTATATATATTTTTACATAAATCGTATAATCTGCGCCTGTCAATTGTTTAACAAAATAGGCGTAAATAATTTGAAGTTTAACATTTAATATATATTCTAAGAAATATATTTAATGTAAAAGCGATCTAAAGGGTAGAACAAATATTATAAATTAGAAAAATAATGAAACTACGAAGTGGTTTAACCCATATGCGTATAAGAAAGTTCGGTACATGACACTGCAGATGTTTTTCATGATTACAATACTTATATTACTTCGTATAAAAAGTACACAATATATATAATTTTTTTAAAAGCAGATTTTTGATAAATAAACTTATTAGGTAACTTTTCAGCCATAACTTTGTTTTAATGTACTGTTAAATGCTATATCGAAGGCCATATATATTACATGGAAATGTATTCATGTATTTTTGTTTATAACAATCATATGATTATTTTATTCATGAGTTTACAGGACCTCCCTATAACGTTTGTTTAAATTTCACGTGTTTTGTTTTTGATTTTCAAATAATTTTATATGCAACCTAGAAACAATAGGTTTGTATGAAGGATATTCCAATAAACAAAAACTTGAAACCAATATTAATTTATTTCTGTTGATTTATTGTTGTAATGATAGTTAAAATAATTTACTTTTATAGCACACACACAAATAAATTTTATGTTTACCTAGACCTTGAAACGTTAACTGCAAATTCTAATCTGCAGCAACAAACATGTTAATATGGAAATATATGAACCTAAAACAAAACTAATCGAAACTAGCCGCAATAACTAAATTTTATATGATTTATAATAACATGCATTTGGTTTTAGATTACGCAATTGCCGTCTTTCACGAAGCATTAAGAACGGGCGAATATGATTGCTACTTAAAACCAGATACACGTTTACCAATGATGTACATAGAAGATTGTCTGCGATCTTTATGGGAGTATATGACAACACCAGATGATATGCTCCGAAGGCGAGTATACAATGTGACAGCAATGAGTTTCTCACCCGAAGAACTAGTCAATAAACTTCAGGAATATGTTCCCGATATTAAAGTTTCATACAATCCGGATAGTAGACAAGAAATTGGTTAGTTCAAATTATACAATATATTTGTTATAGTTTATAAAAATTCAAGTAACTACACTCATCATTTATTTCATGCTTATGTATGATTATGAGATTCTGTAATTATTTACCGGTACAATGAGTGTATACTCTTATAATTGTGTTGCAGCTGATTCTTGGCCACAAGTGTTTGATGATTCTGAAGCTCGACAAGACTGGCTTTGGAGACCTAAATACGATTTAACTAAACTTGTAGAAAAAATGATTTATGATGTTAAAACGAATTATATCGACGTTGATAATAAGAAATAATGGGAAATTAAATATATTGAATATTTTATTAAATAACTGACTAATGTTTCTTTATTATAAAAATGGAATTTTAAATAAAAAATAATAAAAAACATTTTATTTTTCGATTTATGTTGCATCCACAACAGCATCATCGATTTGCGACAAATCAAGATCATCATCAAACATTGATTCTGCACTGGGAACTTTCGGTGCAATTTTAGCAGTACCGGAAGTACTTGGAGTACTAGGAGCTTGAGAACTGTGACTTGTATTCATCCCGTGGTTTTTTTGTTTTTTTGTCGATTGACTACCCTCACTTTTATTCTCCGGCTGTATTTCTTGACTTTCATCGAAATACTGATTCGGATGATTGATTATTTGTTTTGGTTCCACGCCACCGTGAGTGAAAATGAAGTATTTTGTACATGCGATTTGAAAATTCCCTTTTGTAGCTAATTCCACTACTTCGCGAACACCTAAAATTTTAACTTTACACATTTACATACTGTTGTTTTTTAATTTTAAACTGGCAAGCTTATTTTTACTACATTATTTATTTATAAGTATTAAATTATCAAAACAATTTTAACGATTATATTTTAATAATATAAATTTTATATATTATTTTTTTAACATTTTACTATAGAAAATTGGTAATCATACATATTTAGTTACATTTATTTTTCATTCAAATACTTCATAATATATTACTTACCATCAGTACTCACTCCATACTCCAACATCCTATCCTTTAAAGTTTCTTTATCCCAAAGTTTAAACGGACATCCGTGATGCTCCCCTGCATTCGCGTCGGTCATAATAAGTTTTTTACATCCATACGGTGAGTAACTAATCATTTTACCAGTAACACCATACGAATGTTTAATACTATATAAATATTTTTTATTGAACGTATCACTATCGATCAATTTGCAGAATTCTATGTGCCAATATCGTGTCGCCTCATCCAAACTGAGGCCGATACCTTTCAAGAACAATCCGAACTGAAGGCGGCCGAAATGTTTTAAGTGATGTGTGTTCCGAATCACTTCGTGTAAGTTGCGCATACATAAGGGGAACGATTTTCGTGCATGTTCATGGATTGATTCGGCAGTCATTGATTCATCGGCGTCGTCTTTCCTAGAGTAATCTTTACCGGTGTAACTAGCGTGTAATGTTGATAATAGACCTGTGATGCGTTCATCGTCTAAACTGGGCAAACGTTGGTTTGCATACTGAAATAGAAATAAGGTGCTTATTCTAAAAGTAATACTGCTTAGTACAATTATTAATTCGATATTATTATATAATAATAAGTAGACCATATTATTTAGAAAATTTCATTGATGTCAATTGGAAATATATTTAAAAGAAGCTTTTATTTTATTGGTCATCTTAATAGATAATGGTGGTAAAATAAACTAAAAAGTACCACATTATATGTGTGTGTGTGTGTGTGTGTGAAAGAGAGTTACAATAAAAATGAAAGATATTAATATTTTGGACAACTTTTGTTCGTAATTCTTTTCAAAAGTATTTATTTTCGCTAGTATTTCGTAATTTCTTTATACTAATATGACAAATTATTAAATAATTTACATTATTCAGATGAAATAAAACAATTTTACAAGCCATTGGTGGTCAGATTTTTTATCACCATTGCTGTTCGAAACGTTGGTCAGAATGAAGATAATAAAGTAACTATATATTCTGTGGTTTTTGATATTTCGTGCAATGATAACAAATTAGCTCATATATATGAAGTATCGGTTTGTTGGCCAATAAGAAATGATGAATTTACATGTTAATTTACGGTTGATAATTAAAGCAATTACGGTTGATAATTAAAACATAAATTCTTTGTTAATAACACTTATATTTTTAAGGGACATATAGTTGCAAAACAAAAATTTGATAATGGCTAACAAAGTATACCATGCGATTTGTAATTAAAAGATAAATATTATTTCTGCTATGATATATTTTGCAGCAGGAGTACAGTAGCGAGTTTTCCAAATATTTAAAATAGAAGTTTAAAAATAACATACCTCTAATGCATCAGTTAAATGAGTACGGAACCAGGATGAAACGCAAGAAACCAATTCAGTCATTGGTATATAAGCATAACCATTACAAACATAAACTGAAGTATTTCGAACTAAATCAAGTACTTCTGTAAACGGTACTTTATAAAAATCGGTATTCTCAATAGCAACAAGTGAGAGCCCAATAGTAGATTGTAATAGTGCCGATTTAAGTTGATCTTTTTCATCGCTCGATATTGGAAAATAATCGAGTTTATTGACTTTAATAAACAATTTGACGCCATCAGTGCTTAGGTTTAAAAATCGCATTTTAAACATCTCTAATTCTCGCGCTATAAACCACGAACGTAGCTCGCTCGAACGGCAATAGGCCAACCGCAAAATAAAATGTGAAATGTAATCTTCTCGTCGTGTCTGCGAATCGGCATCGGCTGCACTGCAACCAGTACTTTCCAACAATCGAACGTATCGACGTAATCCTTCTTTACGCAAATATCCCAAAACAGCCAATCTCCATTCTGGCGAATATAGTTTGTGACCCATTAGACTAGTTTGCTCCAACACGCGAAGTACTTGCAATCGTTCGAAAGCTAAATCTTCGAATTCGGAAAGGGCTATATCACCAGTTGGTGGCATTTTATATAATAACAACACATGTGGAAATTGTTCAGCGAGCGTATCTACTTCTTTGACTATCTTCGGTTTACGTACAAAATCCATTTTAACTAGCGGATTAAACGTTTATTAAAACCCTAAATAAGCATATATATATACATAACCAAGTTATTTTGATCTTTTGACACTTGTTGATTATTCTGCCGCCAAAATATGCTACAGTGGTTTGTGGGTATGGTTTTTTTTGGCGCTACTTTTAAAAATACCTGCAAGACTTTCTTATACGTAGCACTTATATTTTATTTAGATAAGGATATTAAAATACAAACTTTAAAGCATTCTAGAAAATATAATTATTTATTACACACAGTCACACACACATAACATATAAAAAAGTTACATGCTTGCCACATTAGATATATATGTAGTTTAGTTCAATAAAAGAAAATTATTTATATATATTAATTTAATAATTTTATTAAAATATACATAAACATATTTTACCGATTTGTACCCAAGTTATAGGTACACGATAAAATCGAAACTCATTTTTCAAAATAGATAATTACTAAGTGACGATTCCTTTTAAGTAATAATCCCATTGGATATTGCAATAAGATTGGTTTTTCGAACGAATAATCATTTTGCCAGATATATAACTTGCAGCCGTTTCATATTTCGTTGTATCGCCCATTTGAACGACAATCTTCGCGATTGATTTCGCTTTAACAAATTGTTCCTTTGTTTTCGAAACGAATAATTCTGGTTCAATAATAATATCAAACATAGAATCAACCAAGAAAGGATTCAGGAAATCAATTGTCAACATTATTGTCGGCTTTAAAGTAAATGGTCCTTTTGGTGTGGGGTAAACACAAGTTCCATATAATGGATACCTAATAAAACATATATGAAATAAACGACAGTAGTATAACATAAATATATTTAGAGCTTACGTAAAATCTCCAGCAATTGGCGAAGTTACTGTTAACAACGATTGAATATTGCCAACTTTATACGGAGTAAAAGTTACATGGACATTCAATATTTGTGCTGGTAGCATTGAAATACTTTTCATTATATTGAATGCGGATTCATCTTCAATCTACACGAATAAATAATATAATTTTTATAAAAACAGCAAAACTTATTTAAGAAATTATTTTTCAATAAAAAATATTAGTGACGTCACTAGTACTAATAATGGAACTAATAAATAAAAGTACGGAATAATAAATAAGTAAAGCAAATAAATAATGTATAAGTAGATATTTAAATAAAGGAAAATAAAAAATTAAACTTAGTAGAACAAAATTGTATTAGTTTACCGTGGCGGTGAAAACGATTTTACTTCTAGATAGATTTTGCAAAACGATGTTCGCTGTTTGAGATTGGCCTAAATTAGTGGTGAATTTCGTAGCAGGTTCCATTGGGGCTGGATTTGCAGTCAAAACAAATTGGTATACAAAAGATCCTAATTCATAGCATGATGTATCAACGCGAGCAGTGATTTCACCAACCAGCAAAGGACAGTATTCAATTAGGCAGTCGTTCTAAAATTAAGTCATAAAGCATTTTGATTGTTTTTTTTAAGTTGGTTGCGATATCTCATATATTATTAATTGTAATTTATAATATACAAAAGTATAAAAAATGTAAGACTTTTCTTTTTTTGTTTACTTGACTATTTTTAAAATGACGTTTTTGTGTGTGCGTGTGTGTAATCAGCCTAATCGGTTGAAGGTAAAATTATGAAACTATTTACTCAATATTTGTATATGCCTGGGTAGAAAACCTGGTTTTAAACCT